>JAODOY010033981.1:0-21554 GCA_025399855.1 Forbesichthys papilliferus | reverse complement strand
TTTAATGACGTAGTGTGAAGCACTTTGTGTTACATGAATTTGTATGAAAAGTGCTATATAAATAAAGATTGATTGACGTGTATTTTATTATCTATGAACCTCCTCAAATTATTACACATCATTATGATAGGCAGTTTCTCATATTTTTATCACTTTCAATTAAAATGCGAAGCTCAATTCATGTTTCAACTACTGTTGTTAAGATTACATACTATGTGTGGGTACGGTACGATGCTGTGCTTATTATTGATGCATTGCAACTAACATTGCATAAAGCCATGCATCTGCGTGAAGGTGCATAACTGACGCCAGGCGCAGTGACTCTTTGTGAACATACAATTGATACGGTAATGTTAGCAGTACAATTGCTAACCGGGGCCTAACATAACAATTCAAACTCGCAGTATCAAAATAAATAATTCCACATATATTACGAAGCTACGGACATACACAATAATCTAGCTACATTCTAAGCAAGTAAATATACTCTGCACAATGACGATATTAGTTAGATTCCTTAGCATACATCTACAGACAAGTACCGTAGGCTTAGGACAGCATTACCGTACCTGCACCAAGATAGCCATTCGTAGCGAGTCTTTAGCAATGTTATCCTTGCATTTCTTGCATGATGCACGGCCACTTTTGGCATATTCTGCCTTGTAAAGCTTGTCGTCTTGAGAATCACCCATATTTATTTATTCTTATTCCAAAATAAAATGACTTGTTGTCAAGCCGAACTTTCCGGAATGACGAGACACACAACAATCAAAGCAGAGGAAGAGCAGAACCCGCGTGCAGCACAGCAGAATACCCGCGCAAGACGCAGACAGCACTAGTCGATTCTGGAGAACTCGTCTACAGTCTCAGACATGATCGTGTTGAAAGATCACATTTGAAACATTAATGTTTACATTTAGTGTTAGGCCATGTGCGGATGTGAATTTTAATAACATGTACACAGTTCCCATAGATATGGTAACAACTGCCTTGATAACTGATTGAAGACTGTTGCTGTTTGTGATGTCATACATCATAAACGTACTACGTAAACGTAAACGTATTAACCAATGAAGGTGGTAAACAATGGTCTTGCCCAACAGGTGCAATGTGTGAGACATTGCCATTGGTTCAACCAAAGTAATTAGATCATTCTATCCTATAAATCATTATTACAGATTACAGACTATGATATTACTCTTTAGGTGTGTGCAAAATGGTTTATTGCAAGAAAAATGTAATGGAGAGAAGTCACAGCATTATTACAAGATAAAACAATACAATACTGGAAATCAATGGCGAATGAACATACTGATCTGGTTCTGGTCAATGAACAATGGATTATATTTTACCAATCAATCATTAACATGAAGATAATTTAAAACATGGATGAATTGAAATAAATCAAGGGTTTAACAAAACTCTTCAATTCAATTTGAAATACTTTGTCTAAATCAGCAGATGTCCATCTATCCTATTGTAGTCAGATGTACAGTCCCACAGTTTCTGTAATCCCTGACATTGTCAGATATGAATGTAAACACATTTATTATGGACATGCTGTATTTCCTATAGGCTGAAATTACAGTATGACATGTTTTACATTTGGCTACTATGAACTTTAGTAAACAATATGAGCAAAATATATATAATACAGATCATGTTTAATTTTATGTTGTAAGTAATCATACATATTTAATATCGGTTTACCATTTTGTAATATTGTGTAATGATAAAAAACATTATGAACATTATAATCAAATGAAAGCCCTACCATGAGATAGGACATCTTATTTGTCTTGAAGTGTGAAAACATTTGATTGTTACCACTCCCTTTAGAGCTCTGACCATATCACTAACTCAGTCAGGAGGTGTTATGATGGGCAGATGCAAATATATATAGATAGATAGATAGATAGAATAATATTAGACTACTAAAATGTAGATGATATCTTCCCCCTACCCAGAGCGCTCATGTAAGGGGAAGAAATCGTCTGAATTTCAGATGAAGTTATGCCAACGGGAGAGACGCTATGGTAAAATATTTCCAGGAAGGGCTTGGTGGGCAATTTGAATATAAATATACATATTTACTGACTACTAACAACTTAATTTTTTGTAGTCAGTAAATTCAGTGATTTAAAATATAATTTATAGGGTACTTTTAGTAATTAGACTAACTTCTGGGAACGATTTGGAGGCTCAGTTGCTGTGGGGGAAAAAAAGTAAATTGGGGTGATCTGAGCATAGGAACGGAGATGGCGCGACTCTCTCTTTACATGCCCCTACCCCCACCAACATAACCCGGAACACCGGCACTATGTGCTTGCCACTGATGACAGAATCAAGGACCTATTTTTGTAATTATTCTATATAATAATGGTGTGTTTGTGTGTGTGTATCTATTATAGATAATGTATGCTATAATAAGTAGGCATATGGGCATTTAAACTTCATAAAGGAATAATGTTTTTAAAAACTTGTTTATAACCAACTTAAAAAAAAATACCAAATCCTCCATCGTACACGAGTAAGTAGTAGACTATTCCAACCTCACGGTTGTATCCTTATAGACAAAAATGTATAGTGCATAGATGGACAGCATCAGCTATAATTGGCTGATTATATGGACACTAGATTGACCAAATATATGCATAAATGCATAATGTAGTGTATAATATAGCCCATAGCCTACCTATGCTGTTATTTTTCTTCTGAAAATAACTCCGGTAAATCCAAATCCCATATAGGCTACTATGACTGATTTAATTTGTAATGGGACTGTTCAGTAATAAAGTTACTCCTCGGTTACAACTGAACATCCTGCAGGCTAAATAAAATGTCTTCGTTTATAGATGTACGGTAGCTAAATTATAACTTCAGCATTTACAGCATTGCTTTTAATTTAAACGAAAGTATTTGTTGGACGGATTTGTATAAATCACTTCATGGTAAGCAGCCCACTGTTGACATATTATTTTCTGGGTCTAGTGCTAGCTGGCTACCGTAGTTCAGTTATCTACTGTATGAGTTGTAGCATCTAGGCTAACGTTAGCTGGTAGCTATGTGGTCGTTGCGATAACTACCTGCCAGCTCAAACAATTATGTATAATAACGCATGTTGACTTGGTTGACTATACTTTTTAGCTAAGAAATAAGCAACATATTGAAAACTGCAATGGAATAAACTCAACGCAATTTGAAGGAGAACATTGAGACAGCAAATTAACTGACAGCGGTCAGACTGCTTGTGAGATTTTGTGGGATGCGTTCAACAATGTTACATTTATTTTTTCAAAATGTATTTGTATTATTCTTTTAGCTGGTAGATTTAGGCTATGGCCTCTGATTAATACACGGCCAACTTTAATACTGTAAAGCTTAGTCTGTAGTGTAGAATTCATTTGGATGTATATCGGACGCTTCACAGGCCAAACCATATCCTGCGGATTTCCTTGTCTTCAGTGCCGCAAGAGAAGACTCCGTCTGTGTCTAAGCGGCACCGTCATCTCCAGCCTCTTTGATTTAGTAAACAACATCGTCGCCTTGTGACGAACATCAATATGACAGGTAAGGTAAATGTTGTCTGAGCAACCAGTAGTCAATATTATGCATACTGTATGTCACAGTAGTGTAGTAGTCTATAAATCATGGTTTCCTGGCTCACTGTACTGCAGGTCAGCAAAACAGCTGAGGTAGGCGAGTATTTCATTAGGCTTAGTTGCCTAATGAAAATCCATAATGAATCATTTAGAGTGGGGAGACAATGTTGTGTGTGAGTTCTGTAGTGAGCACACATTTATTTATGGGTGTTTTTGTGTTGGCGTTTGAATATGTGCATTCTGCAGTGGGGGTTGGGGGGCAATAAAGACACCATTGTAACACATTTTTCCCAGTTTTTTACCCAATGATAGAACTAGTCAGCCAAGTGTCTGAATAGCTGAGCCCCCCTCATTGTCCCCTCTCTCTCTCTCTCTCTCTCTCTCTCTCTGCGAGATGGAAGGTGGATAGTGAGGTCCATTGTGTTAGTGAGATGTTTTTTAATAAGGGGGAAGACAGAGAGAGAGTAGAGCTGGTGGAGTATAAAGGAGCTAATCGCTAATCTCCTGCTAAATGCGGGTCATCCAGGCATGTTTTAGGTTAGATAATGGTGCAGACTCAAGGCAGGGACACCAGCTGCTTTTGGCAGCGTTAGTGTGAGTTTTCCTCTTGCAGGTTTTGAGTTAGGCTGTTTTGTGAACGTATGTAAATTCATGTTTTTGAACTTGTAGAACAGTTTCCAGTGAAAGTAGTACTCTTTATTTTTTATTTTTATGTAATTCCCAAGGATAGGTGGAATAATTTAAATTTTTTATAATAATTTTTTAAATTTGATTATGGCTTGCATGTGATAGTTTGTTTCCTCAGTTATAGCTGGATTGATTTGTTTAAAGACAAGAGGTTTAAGGCTGCCTGAAATCCTGTACGCTTATATAAGTGACGGTGTAAATTTTCTAATAGTGGTTTTCAGTGAGAGCTGAACATTACATTGGACAGTTTTGTTTACTGTGTCTGAGTCGTGTGTATTTGCCTGCCATGCCCCTGCCTGTGGCTAATGTTCCAGCCTCACGGAGGCTGGCACTGGACTGTCGAACACTACTGGACCATCGTGTTGGCAAGGGTAGGTGCTGTCACCTTTTGCTGTGAACAAGCAGTGTTCCTCAGACTCTTTTACATGCCTGTCCAGAGCAGAGACACAAGTATATCTCTGCACATTTAGTTTTGAGAGTTGTAATGGTGTTTGGAGGGCTATCTTTGCTCAAAACCACCAGCACATTGTATTTAGGTTGAAGGCTGAAGAAAGCATTGTTTTGGTGACATGTTGTGTGAGACAAAATCTGTAGTTCACTTAGCGGTTAGACACAAAACAAAATATTTCTTTATAGTTTTACAACAAACTACAGCATATCTTGACTTGAACAATTGTCTCTTTTAAATAGACAAACATCAAATGTGTACTTTGTGATACAATTCAAAGGGGATCAAAACATTTTTGATACATGCCGTTGACTACCATACGTATTTTTCCCAAACTAAGGTCCCATACTGCAGAAGTGACATAGGCTCTCTATAAGGTGAACTTTAGAAAACAATAGGCTTTCATTTGGATGTTTGAATTATCTAAACATATATATGTTTCTGCTTGTACCTGACATCTCACATAGCCCGTACTGCGTCTCCGGGCTGCTAATTATCATTTAGCATCGGGTAGCTAACATCTAGGCCTATGTGTTCCATGTCTTTTACATTTCACAGCAAAGATTGGAGTGCTCGTCTTTTCAAAATCCTTCCACAAAATCTTTTTGCTTGTTTTCAATGTATTATTTAGAATCATGCAGTTTATTTAAATGTGTTCCTTGGTACAGTTTATACTGTAGCACATTGAATATGGACTGTGGGGTGTCCCATGAGATATGTAGCTAGCAATGCATATGTTTTTATAAAATTTAACTCATTGTATATCAATTTCCAGAACTGAATACCAGTATTCTGTACTCCTACTGATAAATGTGCTGTTCTGTTTTTGATCGTAATCTTTAATTTCCTGTATACTGGAGAAAGCAGAAACTGATGCCGCCTTTCCTGTAGGTAGAGGTTTGGAAAACAATAATATATTTGACTGAAGCAGTTACAGTGCCAAATAAGTCTTTAGTGGATGAATGCAGTAACAGTCTGTGCCACGCTGCAGCCCCGAGTCTCACAGAAACTCTGCAGCCGTGCTCAATGGTGCCTTTTGGCTTAAGTGTAAATTAATGCAATTGCCCACAATGTGATCTTTCTTTTCGTCTGATCAAATGAAAGCTCAGTGCATTTGGTCTATTTGAAAGCCTAGATGGAAGTAGGAATCTAATGAAAGCAGTACAGAATCAACTTCACTAAAGTGCACTGGCATAGCGATGATCCTTTTAAAAGGACCTTGCTGTATTATTTGCTGCACCTGAACTGTAATTATTGGATGACTTAACAGGATAAATTACTGTAATTGAACTAGCAAACAATATTACGTTATAATGCTTACTATATTAGTGCTCTTGCCATTACTGAAGCAAGATACTGTGTGATGCTGCATATCATCTCAAGTTAAAAGGTTTTCTGAAGTGTTATTTTGTTTGTTGTGTCTATACATTTTTTTAAAATTTTAAAACATTTTTATATTCATGCTTTATTTATGGTAGTCCATTTGACTGACGCTCAACAGAAGGCGTCGCTAGTCACTACATTGCAAAATAAGGCAATATTGTGGGAAGGGGAATGACGCTTGAGATGGAGATAAAATATGCCAGAAAAGGAGCAAAGGAGTGATGCTTGCAGGGGGAGTACGAAGGAGGGAGTTTGTGTGGGAGGAAGGGCTTCTCCCTCGCAAACATTGAACTCTCTCTCTCTCTCTCTCTCTCTCTCTCTCTCTGTGTGTGTGTGGGGAAATCATGATTGGAGGATGCGTTTTGCTCCTGTGCGTTAGAGATCTACAGTATCCTATTGAGAGGTAGCGCTCTGTCAGAAGGCAGCCTGGAAAATCCAAGGTCATCACAGCTCGGCTCATCACTGATGCTGCCGTGTGTTCCGTGTGCGTCAGCGTAGCGTGCATGTGAGTCAACTTGTTAGGCTCTGCACCAATCGCTCTACACGGCCGGCGGGTGTGTGCAAATGCTCCGTGAGCGTTTAGTGCACGTGCAAGCTTTCATTCCATTATAAGTGGTCCGTTAGTGCGTGTGCATCCCCCCCCCCCCCCCTTCCCTCAAGACACTCTTTGCACAGTGATGCATGTTTGAGCGTGCGCACGTAACTGAAGCTGCTACAACCAAGCTGCAGTTTTCTGTCGGAAAAGACAGACGACAATGCAATCAATGTACGGTAAGGATGACCCACTATCTGCATGTGTTATCCATAGGCGCGTTCTTCTGCATTCTTCACATACTGTAGCGTGTCATGTGTTCTCGTAGCACAGCGTGTTTTGCAGACACATTTTCGAGCGCGCTTCAAGGGCTACTGTTCCTTTTGAGCTACAGCCACCGCATTGGGCATGTTTATTTTTGGTAATAGTTGATTTTTAGTTAGCTCGGTGATGTCTTTACTTGCTGAGATAGTTTCTTTTGACTGTAAGTATGGTTGTCGTGGCGAACTCTGGAGTTGTAATTGAACTAGGTGTTTGTATTTTTTGTGTCTTGTACAGAGACACATTGATCGTTTGTGAATAACAACGTTTGTCAATGTTTTTGTTTTGTATTCATACTTTAGGCAAATATTTATTCTCAAGTATTTTAACAGGCAGTGTGCCTTTTTATTTAACGTGTGTAATTTAGAATGACTGGTCATGATTATAATGGGACTGTGGGACACACTTTTAAATGTAGCAATACTGCCCACTGTGGACTATTAATCTCAGTCTGGGTGTTCTGCTGGAGGTGATGAGCTATGGATATGATCTCCTTCTGTCTCTCTGTCTCCAATCTGAATACCTGCATGTGATTCATAGCATCCTTTGTGCATCATAGATATTAGCTGGCAGGTGGGTATACATATGCATGGTAGTCTCATCATAGCAGGCATGTTGCCTGCCTCCCACATTGGATTGAATATAGCTTTATGTGTCACGGCTGAACATGGATAAACGACTATAATATCCTCTGCCTCCTGTACAGCGTTTGCCTCTGCTTGAATTGTGTGTAGTTGTGAGAGAAGACACTTCTTCTACAGGGTGTGTGTTTGAGAGTAATGCATTTGTTACTAGATGTCATGTTTCTGCCTGGAAGTGGGAGTGTCTGTCCGTCTTCTCCCCTTCTGTCCTGGTTAAACTAGTATAACTCATGGGCTTTCTGGTTCATGTGCATGATTAAGGCTGCTTAAGTCACCATTGATGTGTTATGTATTGAGTCAATACACTGTGTTGCCCCTCTGCCAGCCCCTAGTGCTGTTTATCACCATGTGCATATGCGCTTGCTTGGCTACACTCACCTTTCAGTGTTGTGTGTGTGTGTCTCTCTCTCTCTCTCTCTCTCTCTCTCTCTCTCTCTAGTCTAATATTTAATTAAACATTGTTTCGTGGAGGCATAGAGATAATCTACCGTATTTTGCATGTGTTCAGTAACATACTTTTTTGTTTGTAAGCCAAAAATAGTAAAAGTTGTAAGTTTTTTTTTTTTTTCTTCTAATAGTTTTAATAGTCACATTTGTCATCCACGGAAATGGCACACTGCAATATGCGCAGGGTTCCTTGTGATCCTCTGTGTGTGTGTGTGTGTGTGTGTGTGTGTGTGTGTGTGTGTGTGTGTGAGAGAGAGTAAATATCTAATATTGTTGAGGCATAGGACAAAAGTGTACATTCATAGACAACACATGGGCGTTTTATGCTATATTCCTAGGTCTTTATGTAGGCTAATACAGGTTCAAATATGAGGTTGTAAAATAATAATCCTGTGTGTGTGTATGTGTGCTTTCCCTTGAGGTCAAATATTGATCTTGTGGTCAGTGGAAAAGCTTTCTTGTAAAGTGTGTCCTCAACTGTGATGGTTTCTATGACATCGGCATTATATCGGCACAGATATAATTAGCGGTGTGTGTTTAGTAGGTTTGGTCCTCAATGTCCATGTCCTATCAAAACGCCATCTCTCCTTTCACTGTGTTGCTTGATTTGGAAACTATTGACATCCCAATATGGGTGGTTGTGTTATGCACACACTCTGTTGTTACAGGGCTAAAAATAGCTTTTTAATTGGCTGTCTGGGTGCAGCAGTGGTAATTATGAAGATTGTGTGCAGATGAGTATGGTTTCTGCTGGAGCCACTCGGACGAGTATGACCCAGTCCCCAATCACCCTGCACAATTACTCCCCACGCCGATTGTTCCCCCTTCTCCTCCCTTTACCCACTCCACAGCTGGTTTAGTCACCCGAACTGGTCTTTATCGCGTCATCTTCCTCAGCCACAGCCGTGCTGGACGTGCTGGGGGTGGAGGTGATGAGAGAGGAGACATTGTGTGCTTAAACTAAGCTCTTAATGTGTCTGGCGTGGTGGGAGGACAATAGCAGACCCCCGCCGCGCGGTGCCACGTTGTCATCTAAATAGTTTCCCAACCACCCTGTTGTCACGCCTTCGCCCTTGTCCTCTACTTTACTGCTCACAACAGCAGCTCACGCACACACCGGCATATGGATTCAGACCAGGCTCTGTTGTAGGAGTATATTGAGTTGTTATGGGCCAAACACTCCAACTGTACCGGAGGTGGGCATTTTGTTTGCAGCGGGGCGGCCTGAATATGTCAAGTGGCACTTGAGCAAGACGGTGCTCGAGCTGATTAATGTTTGTTGATTTAGTTTTTAGTCATCAGAGCAGCTAAAAATGAAAGGCTTTTTTCGGTCCCGGAGAGACGCACCGTGGTATAGATGAACTCGCTGACTGTAAAAACAAGCTGTCCATTGGTGTAGTCAATCGTGTAAGGTCTATACTGTGTATGCCGATTTATGATTTTCCGCCCCCTCCTAGATTAATGTAAAAATGGGGATTAAGATTTAAGATGTCTGATGGTTCTCACTGCATCTTGGTAGAGCTTCCTTTTATAATACAATCCATACTTGTTGTATCTTATGTTAAGTAGGACTGCGCCATGTAGGCTAGCTATCTATATAGCTAGCCTACATCGATACCTATAGTATCACACGGACTGATGTTTAGGTTGAGACAATTTTGTTTAATTCAATATCATGATGTCAAAACAGCTTTTTCAACTTGTTTCCCAAGGCCGTGTTCGCTTTTTCAAATATCCGCCTTTACTTAGTCTCTCGGGCTATTTCTATGTGCAAGAAAATAGTGAGCAGCTTTTTCTATAGCTGGAAGAAAAGGAGAGAATTGGCTAAAGCTCAGATTCAGCTGGGTCTGCCCACTCACCAGCTCATCACTGAGTCAGCGACAAGATGGGGAACAAGGCAGCAAATGATTGACAGGGTCCTGGAGCAGCAGGTTATTTTTAAAAGATTTTTAATTTAAACGCCTTCAAACAAATGTAACTTGATGCTAAACCCAAAAGTATAAAACGAGCTTCAGTATTAATCAGTCAAAAGGCAAGAAGGTAGCATACATGTCAATTTCACCATTTTATTTTGACCGTTAAATTAAACATGCTAATGTTTTGTAGCCTTGCGAGCTTCAATTTGACTTCGCCGCGAGAATAAGTCTGGAGAGCTTCAAATCCTTGCGATTTGAGTCAGAGTAAGAATTGAAGTTACCAATCAGTGTCGTACTGATAGCTACGGGCTTGGTTTAGGTATGACAACAGCAAAAACAACTGAAAACAAGAATGACAGGCATATGGTTCAACTGCCAGGTATTTTTTGAAAGTTCAAACAGCTTGGATGGACGGCCCCCCAGATGGAGTTGTTTCTATCAATCCATGTGGCGTGTCAGGTTTAATATTTTGGCCTAGTGGCCTTCATAATAAGCTGTGCATCTTGCTCGGCAGGAAAGGAAAACCTGTGTTGTTATGCTGGTAATAACTGTAGGAGTATTTTGAATTAAAAGTCTGATATTTATCCTACATATCTCATACACGGAGAGAAAATATGTTTGCCCTTTATTTTGATCACAGTCTTATGAACAGTACAACTGACTGAGCATTTAATCCACATAAGAAAATGTCGAGATGTAAAGTATATCGGAATTCAACCCAAAAATATCCATGTTGCGTAACTTCAACTACTGAGAAGGCTTATCACCTCAACTGGTTTTCAACCACTCTTTTCCTTCAAACAGCCCATGTTTCCTCTGCGGTAGGCCCAGATTCCAGGCCAAGATTGGGGTAAGGGGTGAAAGGGGTGTGCGGGCACAGAAGACAGGGCGGCCTCATTACTTTCTAACAGTACTTATGTAGTAAGAGGAAGGGGAGCTCTCAGAGATTAGACCCCCGGCAGCACTAGACCGGCGACCAGCTGTGTACTATAGCCTGACGGGAGCTGTTACGGAGCTCACAGGAGCCCTGCGACTCTCTGGCCTTTTAGCCTCAAGCTGGCTCCACACCAGGCGCACCACAGCCTCCGCTTCAGTGGGAGAGATAAATGGTCAAGATTGCTTTTGACGCGCTTGAAATGTTTTCAAGGGACATCCTGCCAGCGCCATCGTCCTACCGTCCAAGGTGAAGGTTTTAGATAAGATACCAGAAGAGCTTATGCGTGTGGGGGGGATGGGGGGGTGACAGCCCTTCCCTGCCAGAAACGGAGGCCGATAGTTCACCGTAAGATGTTTTTTGGTCACCTTAAATCTGTACAGTACCATAATACACTGTCGAGAGTTTTATTTTAGTCTTGAAAGATTTATGTCGCCACATTCTCGTTCAGCATGACTGCTTCTGTGCTGCAGTCTTGCAATATCTGGATATTTTCCATTAATACAATGTGATTATTTTCATTTTTAATTGACATGTATGGCTTTAATAGACCGTTTTTAAATAGGGCTGAGCGAATCCTGGCTGGGTTATCCTTTTCGTCCACTTTCCTCATTCTCCCAGGGTATCCTTATGACTCAACACTGCTGAATTCACCGGACCAATCAGATTCTGTCTCTCATCGGCAACCAAGTCCTTCCTCACCGCAAAGTCAGACAATACACTACCCTGTTTTCCCTCAAGGTTGACTTGATGTTTGTTGTGTGTGCGGACGTGCGTTCTCTGTTTAACTGGCATATCTGTGGCTCAAAAGGCACAGCGTGACCACATTTCATCCTTTTTGTGCAGAATCATCTTTCCTACTGTGCATGGGGAAAACCTTCCCAGCTTAAAGTGTCTTAAAGGCAGTGCAGCATTTCTCAGCACCCGCCAAGCTGTCATCTCCCAGCAGCACCCCAAGACGATAAATCGCGTGAATCATGTGTTTTTTAATCTAGAAACCTAGGCTTGGTTACGTGACCATTGCAATTATAAGACCCTTTAACAACCTATTATGTGCTTGACAAAGGATTCAGTAATGTTATTATTACTCATGTTAATGTATTGCTGTTTTAAACATATATTTAAGTTGTAATAATAATTACAACCCCGACATTTTTCCCATAGGGGTGTGCGGTTGCTGCGGGGCGTTGAGGCCTCGGTACAAGAGGCTGGTGGACAACATCTTCCCAGAGGATCCAGAGGTAAGTGACCTGGCCTTACCGTGCGTGCGTGTGTGTGCGTAGTGGAAATGAGGTGATTTGTTTTTCAGGAGAAGCTGTTTTCACAGCCTCTGTGCATTGCAGAAATAAACCACTTTGAACGCCTGTCAGATTTGTCTCCAGCACACTCATTATAGATAATATGTGCAAATGATTTTAACTGCATATACTGTACTGCAAATCTGTCTAATTTAGGCCCTAAAGTGCTCTGTGCGTGTGTGCGCTCGCTTGCAGATCCCTTTTCACATAAACCCAGAGCCAGATTGAATGTTTTTTTTTAAATGACAAATTCTACCACTGAAGTATTTTTGGGGGAGGTAAATATAGCCTGATGTAACCAGATTCAGTTTGTGAACAGGGTCTGGTCTGGAGACGCTCCATTAGGAAGTGTTTGAAGTCCTACTGGCCGTGACCTCTGGTTCATTGCGAAACTATTTACATCAGTTTGTATTACTTCATCTAGCTCTACCACTAACTAGAAACAAACGGTTCACTTCCACCTCATCACGTGTACCCATCTACATGTACACGGATTGGTCTGCCATGCACTAAACACTAAAGCGAACAGGGTTTACAGACTATAATCTTAGTGAAAAGTGAACTGAGATCAACAGTCGGGTAGAGCCAGGCTAAGGGAACTACCCAAATTAAATGTTTTGAATATTCAAAATAATTAAATTACTACTATTAATAATGTGTAATCTCATTTATACTCACCAGAGAAGCCAGTATTCTCTCTGGTGTGTATGCAGGTTTTACCATCTCATCATCCGTCAGGTTTTAATGCTCATCACACACTATTGGTGGAAAAATGTATGGCTACAGATGAAGTCACCGTACTAACTCCCATTATTTGCGCTGCGTCGCAGTTTATTAGTCCAGACTTTGTACCATTCTTAAAATACATGCAATGTACAGTGGCTGTGGGGAATAGTTTACCGGCATCACACAAAACGTAAGACGAGGCATGCGCATTAGAACGCAACCAGGAAGTAATCGTGTTTAACCGTTTACATGGTAGAATTTATTACATTTTTTATGGGTTATACTATCTCGTCGGAATGCAATTTCGATCGGGTTGACCGTTTCTCTTCCGATCATGGTGTTTAAATTTCTTTCTTTCAACCCGATCCAATCGGAATAATAGGGTCCATGTAAATGCAGCTACGGTTGACAGTGAAAATGTAGTCAGTCAATGTCATTCTAGCTGACCTTATTACAAGTCTTCCACAAATGACTAAAAATACATTGCTGGGCTGGGGATAGTGCCAATGTTGCAAATTGAATCACTCTGCAAAGATGAAGGAATAACTCTAATTGCAAAGATTCATCAATTTAGAATATTAGAATGTATTGAATTACTCCCTTCACCACGGGGTTTAATAAAGTAGGGAAAAAACACTTTTAAAGGGAATCTCAGTAGACTGTTCCAGCTCTCCTCTCTCTGCACAGAAGAGAATTGGGTCAAGGAGGGGAAATGTGGGGGATGAAACACTGTGATCTAGTTATCTTGCTACTCTTTTAGTCTTAACCTCTTTTAGTATGTCGTTTGACAAGGTGCTTTTTTTTATCTGTTAGCAAAGATGAATGGAGTAAATGATCCTTCTGACATTTCTATGTCAGATATGTCTTATTCTCTCCTCTTCTCTCCCCCCCCCCCCCCCTCCCTCTCACAGGATGGACTAGTGAAAGCCAACATGGAGAAGCTGACGTTCTACGCTCTGTCAGCGCCGGAGAAGCTGGATCGCATCGGCGCGTACCTGTCCGAGAGGCTGTCCAGGGACGTGGCCCGACACAGATACGGGTGAGTGTCCCCACCCGTGCCAGGAAGCTGTCCGCCATTGTGGCGCGACGTCAGTTGTAAACTCGTGCATACGTGCATACTCTGAACCTATTGATTAAACATTGTGAGAGTTTGAAAGACACGTTCTTAGCTGTGCGGTCCTCTTCAGCTACGTGTGCATTGCCATGGAGGCGCTGGACCAGCTGCTAATGGCTTGCCACTGCCAGAGCATCAACCTTTTTGTGGAGAGCTTTCTGAAGATGGTGCGCAAGCTACTGGAGTCAGATAAGCCCAACCTGCAAATCCTGGGAACCAACTCGGTGAGTATTCGTGGGTTCTACTGCGGCCCAACAGCCTCTCTGGTATTCACGGGGTCTGCACGGATGTGGAAATGAATACAAATGTTGCCTTGCCTTACTCATCTGATAGCGCAGTGCTGCTTTATGTAACTGTCGGCATGCAGGCAAGATGGAATGGAGGTTTGAGATAAAAACATTTATTTAAACATGAAGCTTGCTTGCAAAGAACGTATCCTGTTTGGGCTGTCATGGCTTTTTTTACGTGTAAGACTGATATTGAATGGATCATCAACCTCATTTGTATTTATTTATTTTCTTATCTTTTTAGGAACTCAGTCCAAAGTGACTAGTCATAGTAAATGAACGAGGCCCAGGGATATATACTTGGATATGTTAATGCCTGAGAATGATGGGTGATCCGTAGAGCATTTTGTTTTCGGAGTTAACATGATAGTTTTGCTTTGCTTGCGTTTGATAAAGGGCGTGTACACTGTACTGTGTTTTATATATGAATATAGCAGCAAACAACAAATTTCAATGTTAAATAATTGAGTAATTGAACACTCTCTCTTTGTGTATGTTCCAAGATGTTTGTTTTCATAGTCAGTCCGACTGTGTGTCCATGTTAGTGCATGCGTGACCATGAAGCATTTGTTTTGGTCTGAGAGGCTGGTGCTTCTTGTGACATCTAGTGGTTGAACATTTCACATTGAGTCACTTTAACAAAATCAACACTGAATAATCATAGGCTGTAATCTGGGTCACCGTGACATAAAATGGATTGTAATCTGAATTATAAATGTACAGCTCGTGTATTGTTTGTGTTTGCACGCTTGTGTGTTTTCATCCAAGGCAGGCTAGGTCAGATAGAAGGAGAAAGAGAGGATTAGAGAGCGTATCACAACAGGGACAGCCCTGTCAGGTATTCATTCTCACATTCAGTGACATTGACCTACAGTATTATAGCTGCTGTCCACTGAGTTGTCTTTCACCTGTAGGAAAATACAGAGCCATAAGCATTCCCACTTCTGCAAATACTATATATTCAGCTAGCCTGCCTGATGAATCTATTCTAAGGAGCGCATTTAGGCTACCAAGATATGCTTGCCACAGGGACGTCAACAGTGGCCAAAACCAGTGAGATTCCTTTTTAATCAAAGCCAACACAAAGTGCACTGGGAGTACTTTAATACTTTTTAGAATCAAAACTGAAACGTGGGCCTTTCAATCTCATTAGCTGGGTTTGCATGGACACTTTTTTGTCTTTCCAAACAGAATTCTTGCGATTGAAGATTTCGGATTACCTTTACATTTGTCCAGACTTTCTACAGCGTCTGCGCAGAATATCACCCTGTCTTCAATCAATTTGGCATTCACACATACACCGCAGAATAACACAACCAGGAAGTAATTGGATTTAACAGTTTACATGATAGATTTCTTATTTCAATTGTTAAGGTATGGGTTGTATTACCCCTCTGCTTCGGAATGACATTTTAATCGGGTCGAGCCTTTTTCTTCTGATTGAGGTGCTTTTATGGAACATTTTCATTCAGGTTGAGCTTTTAGCCTGATTCCAACTGGAATAATAGCATCCATGTAAATGCAGCTAGACAGGTCACTATAGAGTTTTAATTATATCTTCATCCAGTGTATAATAGTCAGCCAGGCCAGTAGACTTTTATTGTATATTATTTGATATTACATTATATTATTTCTATGTTTCTTATTGATCCACACAAGAGTCTTCCTAGGTGTTTGTTTTAGATGGAAAGAGATTCAGTCAGACCAGTTTGTTGATGGAGTCAAACAGACATTAAACATTCAGCCGTTTAGCTGAATGTTGATCCTGTCAACTGTGCATTTCATATTCTGTAAATTATCCCTTCCAATAGAAGGTTGCTGACTTCTTAATTTGAGCTGGATGATTTATTTATTTTAGTCAAATGCCAATGTATTTAAACGGCAGCAGTTTGAAGCTCAACAGGAGCCTGTCCTTGGCTTTCTGCATGAGTGACATGTTTTGACATTACGCACAGCCTTTAGTTAATATTAGATGCCCGTCATGCCTTATTAGCGTCACACTCACCTCTTCCATCTCTCCCCTCGCCTCTATAGTTTGTCAAGTTCGCCAACATAGAGGAGGACACGCCGTCGTACCATCGCAGCTACGACTTCTTCGTGTCGCGCTTTAGTGAGATGTGCCACTCCAGCTACGAGGACCCTGACATCCGCACCAAGTGAGTGGACCCAATACTTGAGTCATACGCATACAGTAATGACATGATCAGTGCTGCGTCTCCATTGCTTTATATAGGAGTCTATTTTTGGCTCCTGCTGGACAGTCTTCCTGCATTTTCTTATAACATGGCAAAGTGTGGAGTCTTTTTAGAGTGACATTTGCCACAAGGAGAGAAAAAATTACACATTCATGATTTTATGTCAGATAAAATACTTCTATTGCGTGAATGCACTACTGATTAGTTGATGTGGTCATAGCCATTTAGCTGCCAGTAACCTACCGAGAGCATCTCAAAAGACAGAAAATCTATTGCTCCGTTAAATATAGAACATTAATATTCAATAAGCCTACTAGTCCTGCTGTTAGATACAATAATCTACAAATACGACCTCTTAGATGTATGGCGCATTCTAGATGAACCATATGAGGAATAAGACCTGCTTCTTTCTAAGTGTATCTTGTTTACCCACTGCCCAAGTGACTGACATGTGACACGGAGCTGTGTCCTCACAGGATCCGCATGGCGGGCATTAAGGGTCTGCAGGGCGTTGTGAGGAAGACGGTGAACGACGAGCTGCAGGCCAACATCTGGGACCCACAGCACATGGACAAGATCGTGCCGTCGCTGCTCTTCAACCTGCAGTGCGGCGAGGGAACGGAGAGGTGAGGCGCAGGGGACAAGCCACCGCGGCATTTGTTTGCTAGCGCCATGTGACCACGGGCGCAATGCAAATACTTAATAAGCATACGTACGTCATGCTAGCTACATATGATACCCTGTAGCTTTAGTCAAATGAGTGGTTTGTGCACTCATTGTGTCATCAGGTCTCGTGTCCACCGATACCGAGCTACCGATTTTCAATAAAAATCAATAAACAGTCATAATAATAGTAGTAATAATAAATACCATGAGGATAATTATTCCAAAGTGGCACGGGCCCTTCCAAATGCATCTCATCCCCCCCCCAGACTTTTTGAGGATCAACCATCACACACATTATTCATCATCACCGTCACCGCCTAACCATCCCAGACAGCCCCCCCCCCTTCCCCCCCTCTCCTTCCCGCCGGTCACACGCTGCTCCCCCTCCCGCCCCCATCACCCCGGGGCACCGAGGGAAAAGTAAACAAGTTGGAAGGAGGACAGCGTCAACAACGCACATGTAGGGAGCGAGCAGGAGGTGGGGAATGTAGGAGGGAGAGCAGCGGCCTGTAGGCAAGATGATAAGGGAGAGAGAGATGGAGGGGTGGAGAGAGAGATAGGGGGGGTGGAGAGCACAGATGACAGTATCTCACGCCTGGCAAGAGTCCACATAGTGGGATTCACTTTGACGTCAATGCTGGGATGTGGTGGAGGGGGCATGCTGGTAGGCGACAGCACACACACACAGATTATGGAGCTGGGAAGCAGGGCCGCGAATGCAATACAGAGGATTAGGAAAGTTGTACTTTAGGCAGGCAGGCAGGCTAGGCAGGCAGACAGACAGACAGACAGACAGGCAGGCTAGGCAGGCAGACAGACAGGCAGGCAGGCAGGAAAAGAGAGACAGAGACTCATTTGGGTTTCTCCGACATGAGGCTATTTCCTTGTGTGTATTTTCCATATTCTCTCACACTAAACATTCCGCCAAGCAACAGTGGCCGACAGCACCCACACAGTAGCATCCAATTAAATGCACAGACGGAGGCGCCCATCTTTAATCCTCGTGCAGATGTAGGAGTCATTTAGAGATTAATATAAAGTACAGCATTAGCAAAAGTTTTAGACTACCTTCCATGAATTATTTTGCGAAAGTTTGTTTTCAGAAAGATTGACGGCTTAGTCGCCGTCGTTTTTTCAAACCAGTGTGCTAGTTGCACTTAAATGATGGCTGCTGGCATTGGTGAGTGTTCTTTACAGGTCTGTTTAGAGCGTTTCTCACCCTGCCAGCTTCAGTAGTAGACATAGCCTCAGCAGAAAATGTTAATCTGAAAAGGACTAACCATCGAACCACATGAAGGCACCACAGAGAACACTTTTATTAACAGCCAGCATCCTTTCTTTGCGGAGTTGACCTGTAGCTTTTAATATCTCTGCTTTGCACTTCTTCTGCCAACTTTAAGCTTTGTTCATAGAAGTGTATTGAAGAAAACATGTGTATGCTTAGACCATACATCTATATTTAGCAGTCATTCTTGCTAACTTCGAGCTCAAATAAAACCGTATCGCTCCGCGGTCCTTCTTGGCGGTTCCACACACGTCGAAATGCATTGTTAAGCAAAGCCACGGCTTTGTTGATACGAGCGGTGTTCGCCACTTTGTTTATTTTACTATTTACAGAGCCAGGGCTGTGTAGAAGTATCATATTATATTTTCAACATGCCCAGAGAACGGTAAACTGGCGAAATGTGAAGAGATATTTGTTAAATTTAACAAAAAGTGTATTAGCTTACATTTAGCTTGCAATAGCTGGCCATACCTTGAAGAGGGGAACACATTGCTGTTAATAAATGAATGTATAGCAGTCAACCACAGAAGTTGCAACCAGATTCAGTACGTATATTTGCTAATAAGAACTGCCATTTCACGCTGATCAAATGTAACTATACAAAAAGAAGCCAAGTTGATCGTCTCAGGTGAGCAGATTAAACAGCGACTGACTTAATTTAAATATCAATAGTTTTGCTAGACTTCTATGAGGGTTAACATACCCTGCAATCTCAGGTAGCACCTGCCACAGCTCAACAGTCTCACGTAATCCCATGGCTGCCGTGAAGAGAAGTCCACAGGAAGGATGGTTCTAGCGTTAATAAATGATGCTGACATTTGAGGGACCGCCTGAGGCCAAGCAGGGCTTTAACTATGCATGAATTCAAAGAGCACCCCCTATGTGTGAACCTTGCACGTTTAAAGGTGCTGCAGGTAGGATCTAAGAGCTATACATTTAGTGTAATGTCTTAAGACGTGACATAGACACTTTTATACTTTCAGTGACAGTTATCAGCTAACTTTTACTGAATTAAATGTTCTGTGTGAATATCTACTGTGATTGGTAGCCCAGCCCTATGTTTAGACTTGTAATGGCGTATTTTGACCAATCAGGCTCTTGAATGGTCCAGTGATTGTACCTTGCCTGTCAATCACATGAATGTGCACACAGCTACAACAGGCTTGTTGGTGCTTTCCAATGGCAGACCAACGCTGAGGAGGTTTATTGTTGATTTTCAAAATTTGTCTCTTTGGCTGTTCTTTTTTTTTTTTTTTTTTTTTTTTGCTCGCTCTCCTTTCAACTCTCAAATCACAGCAGTTTAAAACACATCTAGGATTCCACACGGGCATGTTTCTATCATTTGGGAAGCGCAGTAACACCCCACACACCCAGGCTGCACACACTTGGCTGCGAGTGCAAACAAACAAAGGCGTGTGTGTGTGGGCGCTCACCTCAGGCGATGAGGCTGCAGCAACACACCAGTCTGTTTTTGTGTTCAGTAGCGTGCGTGCAGATGTTACCAAATGTTAACGTTTTCACTCACTGAGCTCAACCTCCTGCCTCTCTCTCTCTCTCTCTCTCTCTGTCACTCACCTACTCTCTCTATCTATATCTCTCTCACACACTCTTTCACTCTCTCTCCCTCCCCCCCACCCTTTCTCTCCCTCTTCTTTACCCCCCCTTCCCTCCCCATCCCCAGCCGCTCTCCATCTCCCCTGCAGGCGTCAGAGAAGGATAAGGAGAGCCCGGTGGAGCTGACGGAGCGCTGCTTCCGTGAGCTGCTGGGCCGCGCTGCCTATGGCAACATCAAGAATGCCATTACCCCCGTGCTCATGTGAGATCGGCCGCACGCCCAGGCTCCCATCCCCACACCTATCCTGCTCCACTGTTTAAATATGTTTATTATGAATAATAATAATATGTGTCCGGTCAGTTTCATCATGGCGTCCCCATCCCCTTGCCTGCTCTACACATGAGACTTCTCCTCCCCTTATCTTAAATTTGAGTGTTTGCTTTACCTTCACATGCCTCTCTGAGCCTTGTGCTCATGTGAGATTTGCCGTCTTCTGTCGAGCAAGCTGTCTCTCTCTTCCTCATCCCCTTATTTGAATGTGATCAGCTGCTTGCGTTTCAGCCTCTGCCTCTGCTAAGTCTCCTCTAGCTCCCGTGCTTTTGGTTTGACTTGTTTCATCTCTGGCATTTGCTGTTTTTTATGCCGACAGTTATGCTTCTGCTGTGCTTCTGTGAAAGCATCTGGTCAGGGGTTTATCAACAGTTCATCTGTGTGGTGATTTCATACCTGAAATACCGCTTCCCTTCTTGTTAACGCCATTGTTACCGTGTCCATCTATCACAGCTTCATAAGATCTCTCTCTTAAACTCCCTTGATCTGTCCATCTGCGTGGCCCTTCTGTAGGAGCTCTGTCTTTCTGTCCTGCCATCCGTCACTGTCTCTTCTGCAGTCATTTATCTCCTCTCTACCCAGCATGATGTGTGTGTGTGTGTGTGTGTGTGTGTGTGTGTGTGTGTGCGCGTGCGCCTTAATAAGGCTGCTCCCTCATGAATAAACTCCACTCAAATGACATTAAACATTCCCACACTTATACACACATTATAAAACACACTATTTTATTTTATTGACGTAAAGTAAAGGAATGTGTGATTGCATTACATCTGGCAGTGATAGCTAAAGATGTAATGTTGCTATTATGTTTCTGCTGTTTACATTTAGATTTCAGTTCAGTAGCATCATATCCCAGTGGAGGACCTCTGTCTTATTATCTTATTATATTCCAAGTATTAGACTACTGTATAATTACCCCCCCCCCTCTCTCTCCCTTCAGGCACTTGGATAACCACTCTTTATGGGAGGGGAAGACTTTTGCTGTGCGCTGCTTCAAAATAATCATGTACTCCATCCAGGTAAAACTAATCTTTCTCTCTCTCTCTCTCGCTCTCTGTCTGTCTGCTTGTCTGTCTGCCTTTGCCTATTTTTCTCTACCTCGTCCATTTTCTTTAATTACACAGCTTTTGGACGAAAACGTATAAATGACACCTAATGAAAACATTCCTAATTTGTTTCCTATATAT
>JAODOY010033970.1:0-21556 GCA_025399855.1 Forbesichthys papilliferus | reverse complement strand
CTCTCTCTCTCTCTCTCTCTCTCTCTCTCTCTCTCTCTCTCTCTCTCTCTCTCTCTCTCTCTCACACACACACTCACAAATACCAGTGTTGATGTAAACCAAAGCCACATAATTTGCTCAATGAAGATTTTTCACAATTCAGTGCAGATTATTTAGAGTAATTGCAGCAGAATGCATTTATGCATGAGCATTTCTTACACGGCGTCTGAAACAATTACATCATATGTCATAATAATACATTTGTTGGCTTAGCGTGAAGTCAGTGCACTGTGCAACCAGGTCATTCAGCAGGAACACTGCCCCCTTCAGTCAGTAAGTAATAAGTACTCACTTCTAAACCAAACTCATGTCCGCGCATTGGACTGCACCACTGCACTGGGCCACTAAGGTGTGCTGTTATGTAGTTCCTTCCTCTCTACTCTGGTGGACCTGTAGCGTGGTGTAGAGGTCTTCACGGGTCCTCCTAGACCTGAAATTCCAACATTGAATGTTTTACTCAGATCTGGGTCGGGTCTGACATAATTGCTATGATTCTTGGGTATATGTGATTTACCAACAATGCGATTTACCAACCTGTTAATTAGTTAATATTTATGTTTACATTATTATATGTAGCTTCAGTGGCGCGGGTGAGCAATTTCATTGCCAGCGCCCCTGAACATGTAGAGGCTACTTGCTTTTACTTTTCCTTGCTTGCAGTTAATTATCTGACCATGTTCTGTGATAGGCATTACACTTGGAACAGGTCCAACCTTGTTTCCGTTGGTAATTTATGAACTAAAATCTGACCAAAATGATATGCTTCTTTTTATCATTTGACGGCCGTGTGTGTGGGAACCTGTGCGTTCCTCAGCCAACGTTTCTGCACTATTGCTGTTGTGACACATATTTAAGGTTCTTCAGTACTGAACTTTTGTACCCGAACGAATATGGTTCTGTTTTAAAAAATAAATTCACAGTAGTTTTCGGGTCCGGGTCTGTTTGTCGTCAGGTCTGTTAGGAACCGATCTCAATTAAATGTTTTATGCAAATTGCGATTTGCATTAAAAAAAAAAAAAATTTAATAATTTAATAATTTAGAAGACAAATATTACAAAATAGTACTGTATACTGTTATAGACAGTGCTGTAAACTGTAATAGTCCTACTGTATACTGGTATAGACAGTATTGTGTACGGTTATAGACATTACTGTAAACTGTTATATCCCTACTGTATACTGTTAAAATAATAGTAATAATATTAATAATAATATTATAATTATTATATATTATATATTAATATAATATATTAAGTTTTTGGATGCCTTTCTGAGCACTCAAGGACATCTAAATATTATAGACAGTACTTTAAACCGGTATATCCCTACTGTATACTGGTATAGACAGTACTCTATGCTGGTATGTATAGTACTCTATGCTGGTATGTATAGTACTGTATGCCTGGTATAAATACCACAGGTTATTACTGCAGACCTCGCTCCTCTCTGAGGACACAGTGCCACTGTTAGTAGCCACATTGTCCAGCATGTTATTACTCGCTGGGAAAATATGGCATCATAATTGAAAATGCAGAAAATTGCCGGTTAGTCCAACAAATGCACAAGCTGCAGTCTGTACCCTGACCCGTCTCTAACTCACACCACACGCCTGCAGAGGAGAGCTCTACCGCGGCCTCCTCTGTGCATTCGGGAGGTTTGGACTCACAGGCCAACAGCGATATAAACATTTAAACTGCAAGCTATTACAGAGTCTGACTGTCTGGTAACATCTGCTTATAATTACACACAGACTGAAATGGATCGCAGGCATTAAGTCGTAAACCTCCCAGTACTCTGTAAAGTTTAAAGTTGAAATAAATGAGCCTGCCGTTTGCGGTTAATAATCAGGAAACCTCGGTGAAAAGCTTGCTGGGCTCCAGTAACACTGGAAGAAACTGGCCTCTATTCTACACTGATGTAGTCCAACCAAATGTAAATAATAATAATAATAATAATAATAGTAAAGAGGTAAAAGAGTAAGTGTGAATGAGGCTTTCCCTGACGCTTGTTTTCTTTAATTCAGTGGGAAGATGAGAGGCAGTCGCGGTGTGGGGGCAGATAAAAGACTCACGCAACAGAGCACATCTATTTATTTATCACGCTTGTGTTCACAGAGCTATACCGCACGCAAATCATCAGGTTTTCATGCTGCCTGGTCACATTCACACCGGGCTATAATCAAACATTCACATAATAAACACAATGCTGTGACGTGGACGGGGTTTAGCTTCCCGCCGTGGAAGACACTCTCACGCTATTTAGATTGCTAACTTAAACCTAAATCATGAGACAAATGCAGCAGTGGTCTGACAGGTAGTGTATCTCCACTAATTGAAGGTTGAACTGCTTGTATTTATCTCCTACAAATGATTACAGGCATGCTTTGCCCTAGTCCATTGACTCCAACGTATTGCTTTAAAAGGCTAAGAAGATGAACGCTTATTAGTGCTAATTCCCGACTCTGATATATACGGGAGCCAGTGTCTCTCAGTGTCTCTCTTAAGCAGGCTTAAGCTACCATGCTCACTGGGGTTTTGCAGCGCACTAACATTAGCACACATGCTAACCCTAGCATTCTTTAGTTTGATACCCTTAGCATGCAGCCCGCTAACATGCTAGCATAGCATCGTTACGCTGAAGGAAGTCATTGCATTTCTTCCACCGATCAGCTGCCAGGTAATGTTTTTCACCTTCATAAAGCACAACTGATGTTGACAATAACACCTCCTGAAGAGCCCTGCCAAGGCTGTGTCCAGGTTAGCTGTCAACGCAAGCTAACGAATGTCTTTGTAATGTCTCCACGGCTGCGGCAGACTCAGGCTCTTGTACAGAGGGAGCTTTGACATGCCCAGCGTGTTTCAATCCCTCACAAATGAGATGTACTGATTTATGGAGGGCCGTAGAGATCCCTTGTATAAATCACTGCCAATGACATCTTACTTCCAACCTATAGGAGGAAATCTGGGGTCCTAACACTGTCCTGGCCATTAATCAGCCTGTCTTCATGTTCCAGGTTACGCCACTGAGGTTATCTCGTTAGGAGCATCTTGACTGCTGTCTTAAAGACAAAACATCTTCAGAACAGGGAGTCCTTGTGTGGAATACATCACCGCGCTACTACGTCCTTTAAAGGCGACTTGTCTGTCTCCCGGGAAGATGAACGATGTTGCCGCTCTGATATCAGTCAACAATCGTTAAAAAAGGAATTGTACTTCTCAGCATATCTGTGTAACCAATATTTGTGCTATTCTGCATCACAGCAAAATCTTAATTATACAAGGAAAAGGGTGCTGTGTAAATCATGAATTACAGTTCAGGCTCAGAGGTTATCAGTCGTGCTCTGATGATGGTCACACAACTCCAGTGGAGATCCCTGCTCAGCACCAATAGAAAAACAGCTGTTACTGGGCATTTCACGGATTTGCCAGTGGTCTAATCTCAGTGGCAAGTGTTAGATTAAACGATTGCCAACAAATGAAACCAGTCGGAGGGGAGAGAAATTGAGGTAGAATTGGAGTAGCGGAGCTATTTTTATTCTGTGTTCCACAGGTGTGTCTGTTACTAATGCACCCTAGAGGCCCATAGAACCATGTTTAAATCTTCGGGGGTGACGTGTATTCAGAAGCTATCAACTGGTGAAGAAACGAGGCCACCAATCACCTCTAGCTTCCTTTAAGCCTCCCCTTCAATCTTCACTGACTTGAAAACCCTCCAGGACGCGCCAGGAAAGACCAACAGGAAGGAGCCAGGACCTACTCCATTTGTCATGTCAGAAAATATCGACGTTCACAATCCTTTGCTGTGAAAGATAACGTGTGTGTGTTGTACCAAGCCAAACACGGAGAGACACAACAGTGGAGCCCGGTGGTTCTATCTTCAAGGGACAGCTGCGTTTACTGGCCGGGGAAAGCATCTTATTACACACTGAATACTGTTGTGTTCAGAGCGATGACTTTGTCACGCAGAAAGAAGTGCATGTATAATACCTTCACATCAGCCCCGGTGGGAGGTGTTTATTCGTATGAATTAACATAGGTTCAGAAGCTTTAAGATGTGTTGGCTGTGTTGCGTCCATAGCAATACATCATAAGACAAGAGAGGTCATGTTTAGAGACATATAAATCACTAGAGAACAGTCTCCTCAGCCTCCTTCATAGACAATCCTATATAACGACATCACATTATACAGTATAATTATGAACTACAGACAGTATGTCCTTGTTGACCATGTAAAACCCTAGTTTAATATTTATTTGAATAAATAAAAGAAACAAAAGATTAAGAATGATAAAAACATGAGCCTGGCTTCCTTCCTGCTTTGTGACTAGCTCAGAGAGTTCTCAATGTTTGCCCAGAACCTGCTGACATACGCAGGCTGCCCTGGACAGAAGCACATTGTGTTGGGTCTTGTTGACAGGTCCAGTGAGGTTGAGCTTCACAGGGACCCTTGTCTAGTCCATGCAGGAGGAGCAGCAAACGGCTTCGCCCAGTTCCGACCGTGGATATTTATCCCCAGGGTGTGCAAATGAGCCCTTAATGTTATCCATTTGTGGTGGCAGGAAAAAAGACATCTTGGACCATTTTTGCATATTCACACATTATTCCATAAAGATACCTTCGGGCACCAAACTGGCAGCAGCCAGATTAGGCAAGTTTGGAAGGTGCTGTTGCTTCTCTAGTGTTGGGCAACATTTTAATAGTCTATAAATATGCAGGGTTCTAATCTGCAGCGTGTAAACACGACATATGCAAATACCCTGACCAACGCAGGAGGTGTAAAATACTTGAGAAATCACATAATGACACTTGACACTACTGCTCATTACCATATCAAGAAACCACATTAATCAGTGTAAATAAGACAACGCAGCAACGAACAACTTAATTAAACACTTTAGACCCTGGAAGCCGAAGTTAAAGGTAATTATTCCCTCAGAAATGCGTGCTGCTCCATCACATGGCACACAGACAGACAGACTCGCATCCAGACAATCAGTCGGCCCTCCTGGTTTGAACACATTGAACCACAGAAAGGCACTAATGAATGACATCAGCCGCTCCAGTGATTGGTCGGGTCAGTCTGGCTGGCAACAATAACAATACATACAAGAGCTGCTATTGGCTCTTCATCAAGTGCTTGTTGGTTTGTTTGTTGGTTTGTTTGTTTGGGATTGATGATACATTCAAAATGGTCTCATTTCAGTTTATTTTTATGTGTACAAATAATTTTTGGCCTAATTTTATTTTCACAAATTAGTTTAAAAGTAAAACCAGCTACATGGAGCTTTTTCTTACAGTAATCAATCTAGTTACATATGGAAATTAGTCCATCTGTGATTTTCCATTGTGGAAAATGTGTGTCAACTTCATTTGCAAAACCCCTCGTATAGCTGCTTAATAATTAAGACATACACGTTATATATTGGGGGAAAGGTTGTCTGGTATTGGCATGGCTGTAGGGTTATAAAGTCTGTATCATTTTATTTAGTTTTCCCTCAAGAACCAATGTGACCAGAAAAAGTCCCTGTGTTACCTCATCGCTAGGCAATCACCAAACCAGGTTGAGCTAATCTGCGAGTGGCTCATTAATATGTATGAATGTCTCCGAAATGGTCTAAAATAGTTCTACATATAAAAGTCAATTTCTTTTGGGAATTACCGGATCATACATAACATAACCACCCCCTCACAAGACTATACTATAAATATACAAGTGTACAATAAATAGCAGCACTCACCGTGGAATATTTGTTTAAATGGTCTGTTCATATCCAATATTTAACGCTGTAATCTGTTATACTTTGTCTCCCCCCAAATAAAAAATCACATGCAGTGCTCCTTCCCTCCGTGTTGTGTGGACACGTTTTTGCTCAAGGTCGTGAGAAACGTCTTTGTGCTTTTTGAAGTCATCCTCACATTGACTGGAGCAAAAACAGGGAGCTGCCTCACCCCCAAACACCACACCCTCCACCTTCCCAAGACACTTGTCTGGGCCTCTGCCAGCGAGCTGGGGGCTGTTTTTATATGACCCTGCACATGCACAAAGGCACCTGTGAACAGTTGGCCAGCATGCACTGCCTACCTCGATGATAGTGTAACAGGCAACAACAATATATATCGGCTCATATGTTAAGTGCACACATATCCATGATCCATAGGGCCTCAGATGCCATGGGTTGTAAAGTCAAGTAAACAAACACATTCTCTAAGTACCGTATGCAGTGGGCAATACTATATACACCTTAAACAGGACTGCATACCCAAACTGCTAGTAGAGTATGTAGTACAGAGAATGTGTCCATAGAAGATATGATGAATATTACACATTCATATTGTCACTGCCTGTATGAAGTAAGTCCTGCTAAAAAATCCAGCATTGCTGGTCACCAGCATAAGGTATGTTTTGCATGCTGGAACCTTTGCTGGTACCCTGGAATCCCATGCTGTTTGCTGGTTTGCTGGTATAACCTAGTATAACGCTGATCTCATCACAATTCACTTCTGGGGGGTGGGGGGGGGCTATCATTCATCTGAAGCTACAGTATATTATTTAATTAAATGTATGAAATGAGAGAGAATAAACAAACAATATCACAGCTGAGAGACAATGAAATGCTGGTATGTGTTCCCTTGTTGGCAAAGGAAGAACGCTGCCACTTATATTTGGATCCAACCCATTCGGCTTTGACGCGAGATTGGGCTAAACAAGGCTCATTAGCATGGCTCTAATTAGCACTATGACTCCATAATTAGCCACTCAGATCTCCAGAGTTACATCAAAGTGAAATCTGTCTCTATTAGGATTCAGTCCTGGGTACATTTCCTCTTTGTTTACCTTGGCTGGCTAACAATCTGCACAATTCGTAACAGTTGACATTTCCATATTTCTTTTCCTATAACAAACAAACAAGAGTGGCGTCCTGTGGTTGGTAGTTTTCTGCAGGGCATGGTGATCAAAAGACCAACACCTCACCCTCACTGCTGGTTGGTGCGTAGCGGGTTCATAATATTAAAAATAAATATTATTATTATTAATAATCATGGCTCTGAGTGTGGCGTTTCAGTATGTGTCACTGTATGACACGGTTTATTTGCACTGTGACAAGCTGGCAGCGCTGCCTATGCTGTAAGACGTGATAACTGTCCATAACAAAAGCACATGGATCTCCAGTGTAGGCAGCTGAAGTCTAACATGGAAACGCAGCGTTGAGTGACAGGTGAAAGCCCTCCAGACATGCAGCAGTGTCTGTGGCTAACCTGCTACGTTACTGTAGAATGATTCTGTCAGTCTTGTTGGTGCCTGTCACGAGTTCTAGATGTTTCTCCCAGGGCATACACGCCCGGTCCGTCTGCCCCGGTTTGTGCAGGCAAGCCTCACAGCATAGGAGTACCCTGCTGCATGAAAGGGGACCAAATCAGCCCAAACGAGGTTACGGTGAAGGTTGCTCCGGGTTGTGGTCTGGAGGACGCTTGCTGTGTTGTCACAGCTCTCACAGAGGAGATAGACACAGCTGTGTGATGTCAGACGGCACCCCTGTGGGATTCTGGGTAGTACCCCTTCTTAATGTTGTCGTTACAGTGTCAGCAGGTGAAAAGGTGTATGGCTACTAATGTGCATTAGATAGGTGCACGCCTGCATGTGACATATGTCTAGACATTGCTGTATGCATTTATCGCAAAAGTCACATGTAAAAAGAGTTTTTTTGTGAAATATTATTTGTATGTGAGGGTGTACCTCTGTGTGTGTGAGTGTGTGTGTGTGTCCGTGCCCGTGCATGTACCTGTGTGTGTGTACCTCTGTGTGTAAGTGTGCATGCGTGTGTGTGTGTGTACACGTGCATGTACCTTTGTGTGTGTGCGTGCATGTGCCTGTGTGTGTGTGTGTGTACCTGTGTGTGTGTGTACCTCTGTGTGTAGGTGTGCGTGTGTGTGTGTGTGTGTGCGTGCATCCCCAAACAGACGTCTTCTCAGAGCAGACAAGCACCATGCTGTCTGCATCACATGACTTTGTGCCCCGGAGGACAACAGATGACACCCCCCCCCCCTCCTTCACAACCACCCGCTAGTGTTTCTGGAGCTAATTATAATGCCCCCCCCTCCTTTGTTGTTGGGAGAGCTGACCTCAGCAGCAGAGAACAAACTGAGCTATCTGACACCAGCGGGTGGAAGACCCAGCTCTCCCAGGGCGTGGGAGTCTGAACACCGTTCTGGAACTCCTTCCATTATTTACAAGCTCGGCCGGCTGGTGTAAAATGCATGAAATGACTAGATAGTAAGATTGATTCATTCAAATTTCAAGTAAGACTAATATTGTGGTTTTTAGAGAGCACCCTGAGTATTCATCAAAATGAAGGCAAGGAGATCTCTATCTCTAGCACGGCCGATAGGTCATGAATCAAATGAAATGAAAAATCTAATGAAACACCAAAACACAAAATACACAGGTTAAAAAATGACTAATAAAGTTTGGCTGTTCCTTTCAGTTGTGACCTTCTTTTATTATGCAATAGATGGAGGGGGTCGGTTGTGCATCGCACAGCTGATATGCTGACAAATAAAAAGAACTCCAACATCCCACCCTCCATTTTTAGTTCAGCCCCTCATGAAGATTAATAAAGTGGAGGAAAGCGTGTTTTAGTTAGGCCCTAGAATCCTACAGTGTCTTATTGCTAAAACACAAACAGTTTGATATGATGCAGATTCATATCAGAAGATAAGATAATAATGATAATAATGGCTTAGATACTACACATTTACACGTCAAGGTAACATTATTAAGATGTTTTTTGTGTGTTACCACTTTAAGAGGTATTGCAGCATAGCAACAGCTTGGTGACAATGAAACATCTGATGCACAAAACTGTCAAAAGCAAAAATCTTTCAGAATTTGTTTTTCCCTGAGGGCATCGCCAATATGGCATTCAAACCTCTCTGTGACTTCAGACATTTTCAAACACACTGTAAAACACAACCAACATAAAAAACATTAGGCGTCAAACAGCTCGCCTGTTTGACTTTTGAAAAGATGTCAAATGCAGTAAACTGTCATAAATAATAAAGAACCATAACATTTTTACTAATACATACCATTTGAATTGTGAGGAGAGTGGTATTCATCAAGCTAAACAGGGCTAGGGTTAGCTATCTAGTTGTATCTAGTTGTCTAGCCAAGCCTCATTAGTGATTAAATACATACTGTAGATACTGAGGTACAGACAGCAGCTAGCATCACCCACAATATTAGTCTAAGCCATGACACAATGCAATCATTCAGAAGAAAGGCTTGGGAAGGACAATGGTAAATCCATTGTAGGATTATCTCTGAAAGCCTTGATATCCAGGTTATGTAAACGGACGACAAGGACGTTTCCGTTTTTTGTCACCATAATTTACCAAAAAGAGACCATCTGTGACAGTTGGCCGTTTCATTATAATGATGCCAAAAGCTTGTCAGCGGGTCACATCTGATGCAAGATCTGATGAATCCATTTACGGAATGAAGACATGAAATAATTGTTATCTGGCCTCATCGCTATACTTGTGAATCAGAGGACGTTCGTTCTGACTGAACTACTGCTACTCTAAACGAGTCTCTTCATTACACACACTCCAGTCCTGAGGGTAGAAGTGGCAACAAGGGAATGTGGCTATTGGAAAATGGAGTCTTTATATGGAAAAAATATGACAAATTAAATGAGAAAAGACATTTCTTAGGTAATCTTATGTTGCGACACAACTTTAAGGTTCTGTGTATTCTTTCGTGTACGAGTTTGTTAAAAAACATTCCACGATATTTCTCAGTTTGGTCAGTTTTGTTGTCGGTTCTGTTCGAAACGGATCTCAATTTATATTTATGTTTTTATTTTATGCAAATTGGGTCGGTTGAAAAATGCTTTAGTTTATTTCGGATCAGGTCACATTTTTTGGACCCGTGAAGACCTCTAATATACACCTGTGATAAACTACTGAAGTGTCATTTAGCAAGTACAGGAAGGCCCACAGCGCAGCTCCGTCCTGGGCCCCAGAGTGCATCTCCGTCATGGGCCCCAGTGTGCATCTCCGCCATGGGCCCCAGTGTGCATCTCCGTCATGGGCCCCAGTGTGCATCTTCGCCCTGGGCCCCAGAGTGCATCTTCGCCCTGGGCCCCAGAGTGCATCTCCGCCCTGGGCCCCAGAGTGCATCTCCGTCATGGGCCCCAGAGTGCATCGCCGCCATGGGCCCCAGAGTGCATCTCCGCCATGGGCCCCAGAGTGCATCTCCGCCCTGGGCCCCATAGTGCATCTCCACCCTGGGCCCCAGAGTGCATCTCCGCCCTGGGCCCCAGAGTGCATCTCCGCCATGGACCCCAGAGTGCATCTCCGCCATGGGCCCCAGTGGGCCCCAGTGTGCAGCCAGCTGTAGAGACTCCATTACAAGGAGAGCTAACAACTAGATGGTTGTGTATGAAGAAACATGACTGAGAGAGAATGTGAGAGTTGATATTTACAGATACTGATATATTCATGTCTCTGATGTCAGGCGCATCCAAACATTGATTTGCGTCGTCCACAATTGTAACACAGATATCCAATAATAATCCTGTCTGTCTCTTCAGTCTCTCACTCTAAACAACACATCGACTCGCCAACACAATAACATAATGTTTATGATAGACAAGAAAAGCCTTGTGGATTCAGCATAACACGCTCCATCCCATTCAGAAAACATGGATGTAATAGTAAATGTCACCTCCTCATTGGGGAGAGCCGTGATCAGTGACCATTTAACCTCCAAGTTGCATTTCAAGGCTCATATTGCAGATGCTTGCTCTTGCACTCATATTAAAGCTACGTTTTGCCTCGGGCACGAATAAAATATTCAGCAAAGAAAATATTAATAATAAAAATATACTTTATTTGTTTCTTCCCCACTTAACGGAGAAGAAACAGCATTACATTTGTGCAGTGCTTTCTGGTTCATGCCAAGACGGGATCTACTGACTATAAACGCATTGGCAGGCTTCATACATATTACATCACATTAAGTCATTTAATCGGCATAAACGCATCACAGAGACAAACAGACACATCGTAACACCGATGGCTCCACCAGGAAAATCCTATTATCCAGCATCAGCTTCTAACGAGGAGCTTTTGAGCAGGGCACGTAAACATCTGGGTAAATAAAAGTTGACAGTTCTCAAACTTTATGACCCATTACCTCCCCTTTTCCGTAAAGATACATCGATGCACGTGCAAATGCTCACATAAACGCATTTAGCACTATCCAAGATCATTACACATTCTTAGACAGATATATATTCTGAAACAATAGCCAGCCGGGGTGCATCTGTGTGGGATGAATAAACGGACAGACACTGTGGTTATTATCATAGTAATTACGGGGATGTTAAAATACCGGCTATGTTTCAGTACAGTAGGCGCTGCATGTGTTGCGTATGAGAATCAGCGTGAGGAGGTGGCGTATCACAGTGTACTGTATAGCTGAAAACGGCAGATATGGAGCGAACGTCTCAGAACCTAATTATGAACCTCCAGATCACCTACAGTAAGCTGCATGTGTTGCTGATGAAACAGGTGTGAAAGTCACTTCACACTCCGTCACGTTCCTGTGTAGCGTGTCCAAGCGCCCCCTACAGTTAGAAAATAGCTAATGCGCGTGCTGACTTCCAAACCAGACATGATGCCAGCCTATGACGACATTTTGGCCAGTGGGGGGCGCTATATGTAGCTCTGCCTGACCTCTCTGGTGGATCACACACTGCTGCTAATTTGGCAGGATGTAATTGGTCAGAGAATGTCTCACCTAGCAGATACTTCCTGAATGGTCGGTGTAGGCTGCACCACTGTTGCCTGACTTCAGACGGTCGTAACGTGGCTAGACGGGTATTTAGATGAAAAAGCTTCAGCTTTCTGCCTAACAAATGCCCTGATCTGCCCCGCTGCCGTCGTAAGTGTGCTTTTTCATTGATGCGCTCAAAGTCCCTTCGACGAGTTATTCGCCGTCATTCTTTGAAGTGAACTCAAGTTTAATTGAAGTTTTTCGCACTAGTTCCTGCACGGACACTGGTTCCTCTGGAGGGAAAGCGATAAGAGGGGTGTAAATCTGTCAGCCGCCACAGCGGTCCGGCGGTAACCGAGCATATTTCAGCACAAGCCATAGGGGCAATGAGCTTGGCGTTGCTGCATGCAGAGGGAACAGTTTAATGTGGACACTGTGACAGCCAGCAAAAGCCTGGGCCGCTCCTGGGACACAGACGCATTATAACCCCCTCTTTTAAGTCTTTATTTAACACTTGAAATGGGCCAGCGTTTAAATGGGGCATTATTAATTTACCACATGTCTTTTGAGCTTAGCCAGCTGAAGTTCCCTGACAAAACCACACAGTGGAATGAGGAGAGCTCAGGCATGTCTCCATCAACGTTTTACAGCTCTCTACCTTGTCTGACCTTTGACCTACAGGTTCTTGACTGCCCCATGCCCTGCTGGAGAGCCCTTGAGCACGACCGCATCCCGGGGATCTGACTTCAGCAAGGGGAGGGGGGGTGATGCTAGTCAATAAAGTTCCAACCGGGGATATCGAGCGGACCATCCAACGTATGCTCTGCGCAATAAGCCCATCATCTGTGACATTAAGAGCTGTCACTCGTCTCCATCGGGTCCATTATTTCCAACAGTAATCTATGGAATAGCCCTGCTGGGATTACAGCATCAAGCCCTGCTGTGGAGTGGCCTCGGTCCGCTGCAGAGATCTCTATTTGTATTCCAAACACTGGATGGCGTCTGTCTGGGGAGAAAAGGTTGCCCCTTCTCAAGCTGACAATGTAATCTGCTCCTAAATCAGCGCGTGATTGGAGGAAAACGGGTGGCGGAGCGATGGGGTGCAACTTTTGGGTGCATCTGTCTCTGCAAACAGATGTTTCCTCTAATCCTCTCCCTCGCTTCTTGACGCTCTTCTCATTTCCTGTTCCTCCTCAACCCCTCCCTCCCTCTCTCCCTCTCCTTGTCTCTCTCTCTTTTCCTGGTCTTTAAAGCCCAGCCGGGCCGGGCAGCTGTCTCCACGGCATCCGTCGTTTTCAGAAAGGTTCATTCCTTTTTCCTCCTAGTGGCCAGGGAGTGAGGGAATACTTCCCGATGCAAAGTGACCCCTGCCGAGCCCAGCCAATGACATTAGCACTGACACCATCTGAGGCAGCGGCTGCTTACTTAGCGAGTCACGGCTCCGCCTGACAACCGTTCCCGAGGGCTCGGGCAGCGTCCAAAAATACCGCATTTCATCTTTCAACCTCACGGAGTGACTAATGATATTCTAATGCCGGCAAACAGCATAAGAGAGCAGAAACAACAAGACAGGTTGGAAGTCAGAGAGAGTACCTGCGTTAATGAAACCACTTCAGAGCCTTTTCAATAGACGTTGCTAATGAGACAGGGATTGGCACACGGGGGATTGTTGCACGTTTGAAATGCTAATTAAAATTAGAAGTGAAATTAAAGTTTGCACACAGGCTAAAGCCGAGATTGCACAGTGACACCTGCGGTAATATAACAGCACTCACCAGGGGTCGGGCTCACTGGGGGATCAGAGGGGGAGATCAGAATAAGGTCTGAATATAGTTTCACTTTGGTTTGGTTTGGTTGTACTTTGGCAAAGCTTTAAGCTGCTGTGGGTTCTCCAGTGATGCAGAGCTTCACTGAAAGGCTGATTGGTTTTTAAGTTGTGACTCTGGTGAGAAAGTGGTTCAACTCAGAAGTGAATGCTAATGTGTTAAAAGTTTCCAAAGCAATTTGCCTCTCTCGCCAGGCTGTTCTTTATAAATACCACAATGAGGAAATTGTTAGAAGGATGAAAATGCAGTCACATAATTATAATTTTGTGTCTCTTGCTTTAGCAGTCGGCAAAATGGAAAGATTATGTTTTTACTTGAGGAGAACTAGGATGATATAATACGTCATTATCAATCAGAGAGGTAATTAAGACTACAATTTTAATACAGGTAACTATAATAATAATAATAATAATAAGCAAGCAAAATGTATTTATATAGGACTTTAAAAATACAAAAGTAGTCACAAAGTGCTGTACAGAAAAATGGATATAATGCATGAAATGTATATATATGTATATATATATGTATATATCACCCACACCATCACACGGCCTGTAGTATCACCCACATCATCACCATCACTACGGCCTGTAGTATCACCCACACCATCACACGGCCTGTAGTATCACCCACACCATCACCACGGCCTGTAGTATCACCCACACCATCACTACGGCCTGTAGTATCACTTACACCATCACCACGGCCTGTAGTATCACCCACACCATCACCATCACCACGGCCTGTAGTATCACCCACACCATCACCAGGACACTGGCAGATAGGACAGATGAATTGATGTTACTAGTAGGTTGACATGTACTTGACTGGAGTGTTCTGACCTTGCCCTTGTAACGCTGCAGTTGTCTGGCAGCTCAACGAGCGTCTCACCCCCTCCTTCCCTCCCCCCCAGAAGGGGCGTCCGTCCTCTCTGGAGGCGAGCGCGTCGGTGTGACACCACTCGTCTCCATCCTCACGCCATAACCAGATGAAGCAGCTACCTGCCATTTTAATTGCCTTCCTCACGCTGGCCTAATAACGCCCGACACTGCGGCCCTCTGGGCAGCCTGCCAGCGGGAGTGGCAGACCCGCGTGTCACGTTCTTTTCCCGGCAACAGAGAGGTAATAGCGGTAATACCGGAGGACAGCAGCCTACACCAAACGTGCCCTATTTATCCTGTGGTGTTATTGTCATAGGAGTTTTTCTGCCCTGACTTTTGGTACAATAGGAGGAAGATTTATGGCGACATTATCCGAAGCCCTGATAAAGGCAGGATAGGTGGCAATACTTTGTACACAGCATACATGATTATAACTCCATTGGTTATGATCAAGACGAATGGTAATCAATAGGTAGAACTGCATTTTTAAGAATAATAGTGGAACAGTGTATTTCCACTGAGCACCAGCCTTGGGGGAGGATTGATTAGCTTCTTGGAGGTTTACAATCTTTTGTCTGTGATATTATGGTCGAGTCTGCAGGAGACTTTTAGAATCTATCCCGTTGATGGATTATGATATCCTTTAATTTAGGTCAACTCAAATCACGTTTGAGTTATCTGCACAGGAACTTTTGAGATACAGGAGAAAAACTGAAATGGTTTTTTATCAGCCCCATTGTGGTCAGTACGCAGCAATCAACAAAATAATAACTCCATTCAGTGAAGCTACCATCTTCCATGGTAAATTAGCCTTAGGTGAGCCATTTCTACTCCTCCAGCAGAAATCTCCAGACCACAAACCCGTGGCATTAAAAAAAAAAAAAGATATTATATATAAAATCCCGACACCTGAATCAATGTGTTGTGACACCTGCGTCCGTGGAGCACAGCTCTGTGTATTAATGTGTGTTTGCCTCACAGCATTTTTCCATTTTCTCACCATGATTGTCAGCCGCTTGTGTTTGTGATGTGCTGATAGGACAGATCTGAGATAGAGACCCCCCCCCCCCCCACTCCATCTTCCTGCTCCATTACTGTGGACCACCCCTGCGTCACCCCACAACTGCTGGCCCAGCAGACAGAGCTGCGGGTCACCCCAGATGCGAGGGGTTTATTTTCAGAGGCAAGGACACCTTTCTGAAGGGTGACGTTCCATTAGATCAGTGCTTCTCAGAGTGGCTTGGCTTCTGTACCCCTCTTTCAATTATTTTCAAAAGCCAAGCTCTTCCCATCACCGGACTACAACATATGTTTTTCAATATAGGCTGACCATTGAAGAGAAAAATATAAAAACATAAGTATAGGATTTTATCATAAGGGTTTATAGATTTGTGTTGCCATTTGCACAGGTACAGTATAGTACAAGACAATACAGATAAAATGGCATTCTTGTGCATGGCTAATATTCATATTTTTATTAACGTAAGGAGAGGCAGTTAAAGGTGGAAACTGATTGTAAGCTAATACACTGTCTGTTCTGTGTGAGCACTGAAAAAATAATCTAGTGTTTCTACACAGCCCTGGGACTTTAAATGGGAAAACAAACAAAGTGGTGCAGACCACACCACACAACACTATGCCAGCCTTGGCAGTGTGTCCGAATTGAAGACAGAGCTTCGTCGGGAGCACCCTGTGGCAGTGAAGGGCTTTGTTTTGGGTTTGTTTAAAATAACAATTTGTTCTCCAGCATCATTGATTATGTACCTTAATTAAAAGAGCAGCACAAGAAATTAGTCATTTATAACAATACACACCATATACATATACACCATATACATATACACCATATACCTACACACCCTATACACACACACACACACATTCATATACACCCCATACCTAAACACCATATACATACACACCATATACATATACACCATATACATACACACCCTATACATACACACACACATATACACCATATATATACATATACACCATATACATATACACCATATACATACACACCCTATACATACACATTATATAAATACACACACATATACACCATACTGTATAAATACACACCATATACATATACACCCCATACACACACACACACACACACACACACACATTCATATACACCATATACATACACATTCTATACATACACACACACATATACACCATATATATATACATATACACCATATATATACACATCATATAAATACACACACATATACATATACACCATATACATACACATTATATAAATACACACACATATACATATACACCATATACATACACATCATATAAATACACACACATATACACCATATACACCATACTGTATAAATACACACCCTATACATACACACCATATACAGTACATATACACCATATACATACACATTATATAAATACACACACATATACATATACACCATATATACACATCATATAAATACACACACATATACACCTTATACACCATACTGTATAAATACACACCATATACATACACACCATATACAGTACATATACACCATATACAGTACATACACACCATATACACACACACACACACATTCATATACACCCTATACCTAAACACCATATACATACACACCATATACATATACACCATATACATACACACCCCATACATACACACACACACACACACACATTCATATACACCATATACATACACACCCTATACATACACACACACATATACACCATATATATACATATACACCATATACATATACACCATATACATACACACCCTATACATACACATTATATAAATACACACACATATACACCATATACACCATACTGTATAAATACACACCATATACATACACACCATATACAGTACATATACACCATACTGTATAAATACACACCATATACATACACACCATATACAGTACATATACACCATATACACCATACTGTATAAATACACACCATATACATATACACCATATACAGTACATATACACCATATACATAGACAACAATAAAATAGACACTATGCATTATGGCACATGTTATTGTACAATGCTGCACCAAAACAGCCACAATGGGCCGAGAAACCCTGTGTGCCAGAGAGCCAGCCAGCCCCTGACTGTGTTGAGAGGTATAATGTGTTGGCTGTACAGTATGAACGAGGTGGATGTGGTCGGGGGGTATATTTTCTTCCCACCTTGACGTCCTTGCCAATCATTTCTTGGAGAAAAGCTGTTTTGGAAGCTTGCCTTGTGAGTGGTGATGCACAGCGTTGGGTCTTTTGTGTACTCAGTATTGGATGTTAGCGAGCACTTCAAACCTCCAAAATGACACCTTAGTAACATTAAATATAATAATTAACAATCTTGGCCCCAGGAGAAACAAATGTGTCTTCGTTTAATATTTAGAGGCCTATGTAGAAATTGAAAATAAATATCCTAAATTATTAGTCTTAATATAGTATGCCTCTGCCCCATGTAGTGCCTCTACACACCCTTAGGGGGACATGTTCTTCCCATTTGTGCAACAGTGCATTAGACAGTAATGTGGGGTGTCCGTGGTGTAATAATGTATGCACATACACACGACAGTTATTGGCCTTATTACGTGAAAAGTGTTCTCATCAGAGGAGAGTGGCTGCAGATAAAAGAGTTCTCATCAGAGGAGAGTGGCTGCAGGTAAATAAATTGGGCGGACGGCTGGCTGAGAGAGAAAGAGGGAGTCTGGCGTCCGTAGGTGAGATGTACTTGTTTTGATAATTAATCTTTCAGGAATATTCCGGCCGTGTTTTGCTTCTTGTCGGCTCGTTATTTTACCCACCAAAGGTCACGTTAACGAACCGCCCAGTGGCTCGCCGGCGGTCCAATTAGCCACGAGCATCAGTTAAGGGTCATGGCCATGCATTAGCATTCCATGCAGCCTCATCCTAAAGAATGGAGGGGGGGTTAATCTACTGAAATGACACTGTATGGTGGGATGTTATGTCAGCTCTAGAGCAATCAACCTGTCTGTTTACTGTAAGTACATCGTCCCTTGGCTGAGGGATTCTGTCGATCCTGAAGGCCACCGCTAAAGAGATTGTGTGTTACCATTCGATATTTAACAGTGTTCCTTTAATGTTGGTTTAAGCTCCAACACGTAATGGCAATCACCGCTGCCATCAGCATAACAGGGCAGGGTTATAGGTGCTCAATGCATTGAGTAATACTACACTGTATGTGTTCTGCCAATACATGTCTGCACTAACTACTTCTAATGCCTGTTTCAACTCACTGCGGTTTAATAGTGGTTCAGAATTACATCCACACACACACACAGACACACGCACGCAAGCACGTGCGCGTGCACACACCGTCACACACAGTCACACACACACACCGTCACACACAGTCACACACACACACCATAACAGAAGATAACTCCATCCCAACCCATTTCTTCTCATGGTGGGCCTCATAGGAGCTTGTTGGATTATGATCACTTAAGAGCTACGAACATCACCTCTTGAATCAATAAACCTTGGAACTGATCTATTTTTTCCTTTATGAGTAAAAATGTGGAATGATAACTAGGATTATACCTGCTATCAATGATCTGTTTGCATTAATTCCAAATAATGTTTTTTCAGTAAGTAAGGTCAACCCAGAATATAAACACTGTTTCACTCGATTTAGACATCATACATGCAGATAAATCCTAAACGGAGTGGAGATCACAGTATCACAAGCATGGTGCCTTTCCTAGAGCCCATCCAAATTCCTCAAATATGTCCTTGCATTTTGCTAGCTTTGTATTCTCTGTGGCAACAGTACTTCTACACAGCTAACTCTGTAATAGGAACATAAACAAAGTGGCAAACACCGCTCACAACCACAAAGCCGTAGCACTCTTTGCTTCACAATGCATTTCAATATGTGGAGGACATGGAGGAATATTGTTTTGTTTTTATCTTAAATTTAGCAAGCGATCTCAGGAATGACTGATCCTGCCTTTAATCATCACATAACCTCACTCACTCCAATCAGACACTTCCTGTACCATTTCCTCCAATCAGACACCTCCTGTACCTTATATCCTCCAATCAGACACCTCCTGTACCATATCCTCCAATCAGACACCTCCTGTACCATTTCCTCCAATCAGAGACCTCCTGTACCTTATATCCTTCAATCAGACACCTCCTGTATCTTATATCCTCCAATCAGACACATCCTGTACCATTTCCTCCAATCAGAGACCTCCTGTACCTTATATCCTCCAATCAGACACTTCCTGTACCATTTCCTCCAATCAGACACCTCCTGTACCTTATATCCTCCAATCAGACACCTCCTGTACCATATCCTCCAATCAGACACCTCCTGTACCATTTCCTCCAATCAGACACCTACCATATACAGTACCTATACCTCAGGGTATAGTCAGACAGACCATGCGTTACTCTATGGCGAAGAGAGACCTGTGGGATCTACCAACAAGAAACTACCTTCGGCTTTGACCGGCGTGCATAACAGTTATCCTAGCTTAGCCTAGCCTGCAGGATAGCTGTCTGGAGGGAGCCGTGCGCCATGTCCCAGCTACAGAATACTAGAGTGGACAGTGTGGAGAGCCCTTCTGTAGGCCCATGCCAGAGAAACCTCACAGGAGCCACTGTGGAGCAGATCCTCCCTGCCCTCCATCCTGGAAGCCATGGGCAGAATCAATAAAGAGATTAGCGTGGGCAGAGTTATTCTACAAGGAGTCATTTTATCTGCTAGCCACTTTATACTGCTGTGGTCATTACCATTGTTCTTGCAAAAGTCCACAACAGGCAAGACATACATATTAGTGCTGGAATTCAGAGTGCGTGGACATATTTTCTGCAAGATAAGTACAAATATAAAAAAAGGCTTTTTGAATGTACAATGGCTCCTACAACCATTTTATGAGTGACCTAGCATGAAATTACATCCCTCTCAAGCCCCTAAAACTGCATTATTGAATTTCATCTTTGCGATTGTGTCTGAAGGGCCTGATGTGTGTGAATGTAATTGATATGCTACTGGAGACGTAGACTAACAAATTTAATCTATATAATGAAATAACACAAAATAATGGCTGCACAATGTGCCTCTCTCTCTCCCCCAACAAACTCTCCCTAACTCTCCCTCTCTAAATTTCTCTCTCCTCGTCTATCAATTAATTCCACCCCCACCCCCCATTCCCCATCCACCCACCATCTGCCCCAACATGCAGGTCTTGAACCAATGGAGCGGAGTCAGGAGTCACTTGCCTCCCCCCAACTGTTGGGGGCTATGGGGTCTGGCCGATGCATGGCTGATGCATGATGGGTAGCCATTCTTATGCTAATGGTCTGCGACGGCCCTACCCATGTATTCCAATGGAAAGCACTCTGAGTTAATGGCCGCCGTGCTTATCCTAGCTCAGAGTATCTTATATGATATTTTCTTGAATCTTATCTTATCTTATTTTAGCATTGCAATGGTCGCACTTGTTGTCATGGTGGGTCTGAGTTCTTCGGAAGGGTCGCGGGATGATTTCATGTTTATTTATTATATTACACTTGTGGTTAAAATGACATTCGCAGCTTTTAGCAGATTTACAAGTAAAAATGTCTTGGAACCTGTTGATTTTATTGGAACCTCTGATTCATGTGTCACAGATGTCGATCATTAAACAGTAGCTTCACCACAGCTCTGAACCTGACTATTTCCATTGCACAACTTTTAAAAATGCTAAAGTCAAGGGGCTGAGTGAGGAGAACCTTTATCGACGTCATGGTCAGATGGTTGTAATGACGCATGAGCAAAAGTACGGTCAGAAACCCACAAGGAACTTTGGCAATTTTAGAGGGAGGTAACAGCCACATACCAGTAGGGGGCAGGATAGTCTAGTGGTCTGGGTGTTAGACTACCTGTAGGAGGCAGTATAGTCTAGTGGTCTGGGTGTTGGACTACCAGTAGGGGGCAGTATAGTCTAGTGGTCTGGGTGTTGGACTA
>JAODOY010033950.1:0-21568 GCA_025399855.1 Forbesichthys papilliferus | reverse complement strand
CTTGATAAAAGTGTCTGCTAAATGACCACATAGTAAAAATCGTAATCAACGCATAAACACAACATTGAAAATTGCAGTACACTCACTGTATCAGCCAGAGTAAACAGTCACAGAAATTTAAGCAAAGCGCTGCGTAAAATGAAGGCCGTGTCGTCATTGTGAAGACACATATTAATCACTATTTATAATACGCTTCCTAGCTTTAGTGAGTGCCAGTCAAGCATGCCAGCGCCCCTGATGAGAACAGCCTCAGAGATGGGGGCGGGGGGGAAGATGGAGGATGGGGAGGATGGCAATGCTACAGGGCTTCAGGGTGGGTGGGTGGCTGGCGGAATGGAGAGATGGATGGAGAGGAGGGGGTCCGCTGTCCATGATGCCCTGAAGAATCTCCCCCAGATTCTTCTCTCAAACAGGCCTTTTCAGCCCCGCTATTCAAAAGGCAATAATTGCATCATTTTTCAAGGCCCTTGCCTCTGTCTGCCCGTGAGGCTGGGCCCATTAATCAAGCTAATGGAGAAGTAAGTGATTTCAAAATATAGGCTTTGATCGCGCAACGCCTTTCCCCCGCCCGCTCTCGAACGCTTACTTTCCTTTTACGTGACCCACCCCCAACAACCACCCGTACAGTTTTTCCATTTATGGGAATGGCCATTTACTAGGACAAAATGTTACATACATACTCTGTATGAGAGTTTTTTTTTTTCTCTCACATTTAGTACTTTTACAGTAAATGTGTGAGCTGTGAGTGCTTTGGTGCTGAGTAGCTCTCTGGCTTGATTGGAGTTGATTTTCTTGCACCATGCAGACACAACCACATATAATGTAGGAGCCCGTCTCATAGCAAATAGCCACCATAACAGCACTGTGGCCTGTTAAAGGGCAGTGTGTCCCGGGAAGCCACAGTTCAGACACTTGTATTGATCTTGATGAGAGAGATTAAATTAAAGGGCTCCTCAGGTGTATTGAAAAGCTTTGTACCGAGCTATAAAACAGTGTAGCCATTAGTTACGGCTACTACCAAAGCACACTGGCAAATTAGATTCCTCATGTAGACCAAGGCTCATGAAAATACTCTTTGTATCTATTGTAAACAGATTGGTCCGTGGGAATACAAAACAACCCACAAATCAAAGTGATTATTTACATCACTAACTAATTTAATGTTTGATCCATTGCTGCGCAGTCTGACTTGATTGCAGTTACCTATAGGGCATTGCTTACTGTGAATTACTGTTAATACTGTGAAAGTACCTACTGTAAGGAAGGGTCATATAACAAGGGGTGAGAACCAGATAGAAGTAAGTGTCATTTTGGGTGAAATGGAGATTTATACAGTATATATAAGCTTTTGATGAACTCTTTCTACTGCCAAAAGTTCACAAGTGAATTCTAAATCATTTAGGAGTTACTCATTATAAACCAAGACTTAACATAACATAGTGTAAGTTCACTTGTGGGAAAGCCTGTGAAAATGACATTTTATGTTTTATTTTAAAACAACAGGTTGTTTCTTCTTTTAACCTCTGTACATGTTTTTTAATGTTCATACTGTATTGTCACAAGCTGGACCCGTGCTTTGATATGCAAAATGAAATGTGTTTAGTCCCTTCTGTAAAGCCCCCCATGGTTCTCACCCATAGAAAATGCCTTCCTACATCTTGATAGTTATTAGGAATGCTGTTCTTTGGACTGTGTTGCATAGTTTAGCAAAACAGTCAAAGGAAAAGCTCAAACAGTCTACAACCTACAAACTCATAAATGTTTTGAACACACATGGATTCAGATGTATTATAAAACATAATTAATTCCTCAATTCCTGCTACTTTTAGTGAAGCAGTTAAAGACCTTGTTATTTACACAGGCTTTCTTTAACTCTTAATAAACACATTGTTTTATATTTTAACTTGTGACCCATTATAACTGTGTTGGTTGGTTTCTTCTTGGTTATTTATTTTTATGTACATTTTTTTCATTTCTGTGTATCTTTCGTTGTACCCGTCATGTTGATATTTTAACGTAAAGTGCTTTGTGATTTTATGTCTGTGAAAAGTGCTATATACTGTAAATAAACATACATATTTAAGATGGCCCCACACTACAAGGTTTTTAGCCCGATTGTGGGTCTGATTTGCCCCTCCCGACAATCGCGAGCTGGTCGGAACTGATCATCTGCCCAAATGATCCTGTAGTGTGAGGTGTTTACAGACCGAATATTATCATTGCCGACTGCTCGGAGGCTCCCAAAATTTGTGATTGAAACAGCAGCATCATATATAGCCAATGAGACGTGAGCTGACTGGGAGTCACAACAACGTCGCCATATACTAGCAACCATGTTTTTCACATCATCACACATAGAAAAGCATTGTGAAGCGTACTATTATGGCTTTGTTAATGTTTGCCACTTTGTTTATCTTACTATTTATGGAGCCAGGACTGTGTAGAAATATCTGATTATTTTTTCAACACACACAGAGAACGGTAAGATAGGAAAATGCTAGGAGATATTTGTTGAATTTGACAAGCAGTGGATTATCTTATTTAGCTAAATATAGCTGACTTTATCTTTAAAGGCCATCCCTCAGACTTTGAGTGTAGTAGTCACTGATGAGGTGTAGCCATCCTCTTCATACACCCCTCCTGTGGACTATTACGCCTCGCCTCCAGAAATATCAGTGTCTTACTCGTAATTGGCGGCACGCAAAAACCTTCACACCCACTTGGTTCCAACACCGTGTCTTTTCCAACAGCGTTGGGAAAGAGAAAGCGTGTCTTGACCGAAGCCAGTGTAATTAGGAATAGATTCCTGATCCATCTAGGCTCCTGTCTTTGATATATCTGCAGCAGGTGTTTGTCTGCTTACTTGTGCATGAGCAGGCTGTGGTGTACTGAGACTGTGACCTCTGAATCCACCAGCGCTAACAAACTTATGGTTTCTCGGAAAAAGATGGGATGCGGCATTAATATAGAACCATGGAGCAATTTGCACTGATTTATAATGGAACTCTCTATTTCATGTTTTATTCAATGGTTCATTTTAAGGTAAAAAAACACAAACAAACGCATCATGTTCCAGATGTTGGTAATTTTTTTACTAACAGCTTATCTTGTGTTCTGAGTCCACTTGATACAAATATCTCTGTTTACTCCTCAGATATTTTCAGTGACTAAATAACAGTGTATATATTTAAGTAGAGGAAATTGGATGTTTTTCCACTTTACTTTTTATCATTACTATCTTGTTTTTAATCAAGTCTGCTAATGTGTTTTGCCTCGTTATGTTGTCAGTGGCACACCGAGGTAAAGCACATTTTTAAAGTGACGTTTACTTTTCTCATACTGTTCTAGCATTAAGGATTAGCCAATGCTAAGCAGTAAAATATTACTTAAATGACTCTCCAAGTCTATTGTCTGGATTTGCCTTCATTTATTCCATATATTTGATTGGAGATTAATCAAAATCTCTACACAATGGAATCTAAAATTAAGGCATGTTGCACATTTAATGTCAGGTTAATTATTCTGGTGGACACTGCAGGAATATAGTATGTGTTATTGCAACAACAGCCATTCAGCCTTAACAAAGGACATACTTTAAATGCTTATTATTGCATTTCCTAAAATGCCAGTTTTAATGGACTGCATGTCTTGTTGTTCATACAAGATACAGTATTGATGATGATGATGATGAATAATTAAAGACTTATGAACCTATGTTCCACCTGCTAAAAAATACCAGATTTGTTATCTTAAAAGATTTTGACTATTTTAATTATAGATTTGTCCATATATATATATATTCTACTCCAGCAGTTTCCAACCTTTTCCAAAACAGCTTACTGTACCTCAAAATCTAAATTGCTCAAATGCCCACAGCCCATAATAATTATTCAGAGGTAAGCTTTCTTTGAGCGCATTTACAGTATTTCTAGGATAAAATCAGCTCTCTGACAGATCCACAAAAATAATTTAATAATAAGAAAGTAACATTTAAAATGAATGAAAAGTCAAACTAAAAATGAATATGGCTGCCCACTTATAGCAAACTAATATAGATTGGGAATGGCTGTTCAACTGTATACCTAATATTTATCTCAATGTGGCAAACCTGGTTAAATAATTAATAATTAAAAATAAAAATATTTCAAATAAAAAGACTGTATGCCCTCACATAAAGCATAAAAAGACTGGGCCTGCTTACAGTATATTGTATTGAATGCAAACTTTAAAATACTATATGTCCTCGATGTGAGTGTGTTATTGCTCAGCCAGATTACAGAAGATTGTGGATATTTGTATGTATGCCTGCATGCTCAGCCCTTTAAGCATTGTAACAAACACATCTGCAAAGAGCTTCAAATGGTCTCATAGCATTGGGCGTTTTGCAAGGGCATTGGTGTGTCCTTTAAGGAGGAGACTGAAGACTACTACTCTTCTATATGCCTATATATATCTATATCTATCTGTATATAAACTGTCTGTCTACTGGTGGTATAATCAATTCCATTGAAGAAGTGTATGACATTGTCATTGATTATCAGCCTGTTTCCTTCATATTACAAACACAATTTAATGTTTGTCTTGCATGTTGTAAAAACATGTCAGCAACCGTGACTAAAAAGGTATGGAGAGAGAAATGTCACAAAATTATTTGTAAATCCAAGTACCGTGATCCACACATTTTCCATGATTTACAAATGTAATTTTCTATCCACAAACACAAAATGCCTTATAAATGCCTTGTATGTTGGCATTTATATACATTTGCTTTGTATAAACATATATAAATTACAAAATACATTTTGTAATTTATATATTAGGAACTATCAATTGTAAATCTTCAATTATGCATGTGTTGCATCTGCATTTGTGAGTCAACTGATACATGCATTCATGGAGGCAGTGTTGTTCAATAAACCAGTTCAATAAACCAGAAAACCAGTGTTACAGTGTGGTTTAAGATACTGTAATAACTGGTTTCCAATAATTGCAAATTACAAAATGTCAACTCATTATGACATTTGCAATAAGCTTATACAATATTAACGAGAGCCCTGTACATCTCTTTGAATTAAAGTTTTGAAAAGCTAATGTTTGCTTAAGGCAATATTTTATATCATGCTACTGAGAAAAGGGACAACCCTATAACCCAGACCTTATCTAAGCTATTGTGTAGGGTATTTTAGCTTATAAATCCACTTTTAAGGCTCTTTTAAGATGTACTTTTGGGATATGACCTTCAGTGAGTACAAGTTAAACTATCCATTTCTCTAAGCTACTAGAGAGGAAAATAAGCAGGGCATTTATCCAAAGATTAATTGCCAATGTCAGTTTTATTTGTATTTGTTTGTAAAACTGTTTGATTTTATGATTTATAGGCCTGCTATACTTGGGGTTTTACATCAGGATTGCAATATTCCCACAACAAATAGTCAACACCACATATTTGCTTTGTTTTCCCCCTTTATTAGCCTATTTTCTTTTTACCCTTTTTTAATGAGTAGTAACAAACTACATTTGCTGTTTTGTATTTTTTTACCACAGGAGGCAGAGTGGAGTTACAGGCAGGGTCAGAGAACGCTTTGCCAACTGCGCAGTACACTGGCAGTGCTATGGCTTTGCTGTTGTGAGCAGTGTTCGCCACTTATGTTCCTATATACGGAGCCAGGGCTGTGTAGAAGTATCAGATTATTCTTTCAGACACAAAAAAATGTGTAAAATAGCGAAATGCAAAGAGATATTTGGTGCATTTTACAAAGTGCATTAGCGTACAATTAGCATGCAGTATCTGACTTTACCTATAAACCCAAGTTTTTAGATGAAAATGAATTACCACACAGTACACAATACCTCTTTACATACCATATTTCTATGTCATTTGTGTGCAAGTCTGTAAACCGAATGCCAATAAAATATTTAAATAATCTAGTCAAGTGGTCCAAAATTCTAATCTAAAATCTGATCCCTGAAAGTAGAAATGCAGAATCAGAAATTGCACATTGGTATATTATCATGTCATTTGTATGCAAGTGCAATATCTGCACATTTCTGCTTTTCAATTTGCTGTTTATACCTCTGTGGTTTGGGAAAGTCAAAGGGACGGTGTTCAAGGTCCCCAAATATAATTCTACACCTTTATTTCACACAATCAGTTCCTCTATTACATGCGTTGGCTAATGTGCCAACCGGTGAGTCTTTACCTATTCCGGTCATGGAGAGCATTGCCTGTGGGGAGCTATACCTAAAAACCTGAGAGAAGCTAGGGGCCTTAGTGCCGCGACAGATGGAAGCAGTGATTCTGTTTAATGTCACACGTACGTGCACTATCTTCCTGGGAGGGCCATGCGGTCTGGAATAGTAAGAGGAGGCAGGGCAGGAGATCTCTGTCACTAGACGTCAGAGTTCACAAGAGATTACAGGGACCGATCTGGAGTAGTTTCATCAGGTACCTTTAAACCCAGCACCTTAATAGAACCTACAGAGAGCTTCATAATGAGAACACGGGTCATTTAGAGCCTTGGATCAAAGTTTCTTGTAGCATCAGCCTCTCCCGTGTATTAGGACTATACATGACATAAGCAACGCGGTGTCGAACATCTTATGAATACGTATAAAACGACAAAACCCGTTTAAGATCAACACTGACCTTCCGGAAGTGATACTGTCGATTTCAATGGTCTGTTACCATTGTCACTCACAAGTCTGTATCTGTAATTTACGGTGCCTGCAGTGCTTTATTTACTCTTTTAAAATGTTGTATTTATTTTAGGCAGTAACCGTAGCCTACACATTTTACAGATTTAAAAGACCTGTAAATACTATAGCCAGAGTCCTTTCGTTTAGCTTTCCAACAAATTCCATATTGTACGTTTAACGTCGGACTTGGCCATTGAGCAACGTAGTTGGTCATCGTACATGTCAATCAAAATACCTCTCCTGTTAAGTAGGCAGGTATTGATGCCACATAGTGCTGTTTCCCAGACGTTACGCAAGTAAAGGCTGGCTCTGCGACACTGCATTTTTTTGTAGCAGCAGGTGTGTATTTCTCTGGCAGACAAAATACCTGAGGTCCGCCAGTCACTATTTATTAATCTTTGCATTGGATAAAGAGCGTGATGTGGTCTGACTGAGTCACTGTTTCCCCAGCAACAGTGTGCTGTCTATGGCAGTGTGTTGGGGCTTCCGTGGGACTATTGTGAATATTTTATGACAAGACCTCATTACTCCTCTCCATCTTCTTTGCCTTCCACTGAAAGAACATGAAAAATGTGAGAGCTCAAAAATCCCTTTCATTGTGCACCCTTTTAAAATTACTGCTAAATACTAACCTTTTATTTTTAATAAAGCCACCCTCCTTCTTGCCTCCTCCCCCCAGTCGCACGCGCGCACGCACGCATGCATACACACACGCACGCACGCCCTGAATCCTCTGGTTGCTATGCACCCAGAACTGACCTTAAGCCAATGGCAGTTTTACTGGTAGTGACGAATACTGCATAATGTCTGAGTAAAACACAGAGCAGTGCTGTGCAACCTGCATTCAGAAATGTTAAGAAAGAAACACACATCATTACTTTTCAAAGCCCTATGTTGTCTTGTGTCAACATAAAGAAATGTCTATTATTTAGTCAGAGCGTATAAGGATTATCAAACACAACCACTTGTTTTAACATTGACTGAGATTGAGGTCTCTTTTACGGCTGTGCCCTGTGTAAACACATTTACATGTTCAGTTCAGGCACAAAAGACAAGAGAAAATAACCATAAACACACAAAGACCTAATTTAACGGAAACATTCACAACCTTATATTGATCCTCCATAATACTTCTAAAATGGGCAAGGGGGATGGGGGGACCAAAGTCTCCAGTTTAAGGTGAATCTGCCATTTGTTCCATAAAAGTGTCTCAAAGGCACTGAAGGCACTGAGGTCTAACCCACATCTGTGTGTACTAGAGGTGTATTTAATGTAATCTGGTGTTAAAATTAGTATGTCTGGAGATTAATGATAAAATATATGGGGGGTGTTTAAAGATAAGTGCTTTATAAATAATTAGAAGAGCATCTTGTTAGGGTTAGGGTTAGCATTTGTATGTGTGTGTGTGTGTGTGTGTGTGTGTGTGTGTGTGTGTGTGTGTGGGCACGCGTGCGTTAAGTAGGTGCGTGTGTGTGTTGTATTGTGTTATCTTGAACCTGATTCCACCACTAAAATGTACTTTGCTGCATCTCGAAGCACAATTGAAAACCACTAGGTGCCAGGTGTCAATCAAAATCCCATAGGGATGTTTTCGCTATGACAACCACTTATTAAAGGTACTGTAAACTATATTAAGACACACGTTTTGTCTAATTCGTCCGCTAGCTGTCCGTTTTCAACAAACTGATATTTCTACACAAGTGTTGCAAGATGCACCACAGGACACCAATTGGTCAGTGTTCACTAGCCAACTGAATAGGCCTGTCGCGAAAATCACTATAATCACCTTATCGTCTGATATGGTATAACCTCGATAATTTTTCTGGCCACGATAATATTGTATTTACACGCGTGTTGCTGACATAAGAAAGACAGCGACAGCTGATATGTTTTCCTCAAGGCCAATGAGTAAGCTATTGTATTGTTTAGATAAAGGTATTTTTCCCGACGATGTATAATTCCAGCCAACTACATTCATAAGAATAAATGCAAACGTGTTTGTTTTATTCACTTTATGATTTGTAGCCTACCTACTTTGCAAAGCAATGAAACTGGTGTTACCAATCACAAGAAATAATTCATGTCACACGACAATAGCGGAACAGAGGTGCGTTTAGAATTGGTAAACATTTTTCCGTTTGCTTGAGTTCGCAGCAAACTGTTTGAGGAGGTAGTTCTCAACGAACACACATTGACGCTGGACAAAGGGTGACAGTTTCAATTTAATATGTTTGGAATGTTTACACAAAAAGTTCAACATTCAAGGTCAAAGCAAACATTCTATACTGAACTCACCTCGATCGTTTTGCTGCTGGTTAATATATATACCGGTCTACAGAAAATATGGAATATCTGGCTGCAAACCTGGAATGATTATAGTAAATTGACATTTTGCCATTTCTTAATGATAACAATTTTGAGTTAACTTTAGAAGGCACACTGCTTACCCACATAGCCTACAAACTCCCAAACATATGAACCGCGTCACTTTCATCCTAAAATACTGTACAGTATTACGTTTCTTCACTGGTGTAGGGCACATCAATATGTAATTCACAACCAACCTTCACCACGACAGTGTGTTGGATGCTTGTTTTGAATATAACATGTTTTCCATGTTTTATTAAACTTCGCCCTGCCTCCCTGGTCGACTCCTTGGATTCCTATAGTCAGTCGTTCCACCTTTGTCTTTTCTTGTCTGCCCTTACAATGACATTAATACTGTTTACCGTGATTATTTCGGGGACAATTAATCCCATAATAATTAATATTTTAAAAACAGTTATCGTGACAGGCCTACAACTGAACAAACAATTTACGATTCAGAGTTCTCAGATTGATATGTAAAGTGGAGCAAATACAGCGGCAGCGCGTACTAGCCATTCTTACTTGTCAAAATATTTACTACGAGGTCACATGCAATAATCACACAAAATAAAGTCTGTAATGTCTATCCAACCTTCACATGGACACAGAATATAGGCACATTAATGTATTGATTAAGACAGCTCTTATTTAACAATTAACTTATTAACAAGTGCTACAGTACACAAATATGTAATAGATAAGATTGGAACACTAATCAGGAACTCTAATAGACTTTTAGAGTTCCTGAGTAGTGTTCCAATTAGCATTCATGATTACCCCTTTATTACAGCTCCACTAACACAATAGATTTAATTAGCAAAACATTTTTTTTATGTGTTTGGTTTAGACTTTAATGAGACCAACAAGTCATCGATGCAGTTCAGGAAATGTATGCTGTAATATTTCAATCAGTAATAGTTTTAATACTATATTCAACTGTACACATGCACATGTATCAATCCTCAAAAATATACAATAAATGTGTCTAAACATTACGACAACAACAGTCAAAAATAAATGTACAAAATATAGAACCTTTCATAGTAAAACAATTTATTTAGGTGAGTTAAATTCCATTATTATTTTTCCCATTACTCATATGAAAATAAAAATATCCTTTATCAACTAAAAACCTCTTAAAATGCTATTTTCTTTTCAAAACACCATTGCCTCACCTTCACTTATTCTTTAAATCCTGCTAATCTCTATTCCTGAATGTGCTGCAAAGTGTTTTCTATCAAGGAATGTTATGGCTGGCATTGTGGCATCGCTCTTGTATAAAATGAGGCCTCAAGGAGCATTGCATCTCTGATTAGCAAGGCCTCAGATATACTGTACCAATTCGTTGTTTTCCCCATCTTACTTTTGAAGCCATCACTCTGCAGAATGTCAAATCACACCCTTCATATTACCTGTTGAAGCTATTCAAGACAATTACAAAAAAATAAATGGATATGCTATAATATTTTAGCCTCAAATGGATTTTGAGTCTGTTCAAGGGAAAAGTTGTGCTTAGTGCATATGAAATAGACCTAGGTTGGATTAGAAAATGCTTGGTCATACGATTTGGTTTTCTGTAAGAGCTGCTTCTCATGAATTTTAATTGTTGGGCTGTAAAATAGTGTGCTAAGGTTTGTATTAATGACAAGATCTTAAATTATTCCTGAAACAGGTCCACACATGCTGTGCGTGTGCGCGTGCGTGTGCATGTGCGCATGTGTGTGTGTGTGTGTGTGTGTGCGTGTGCACGCACAAGCACCTTAGATTTTGCTGGCTTTTGGTTTAATATGCTGTGGTTCCTTTGAACTTTTTGAACCCGTGAATTTTAGTTCACATGCAGCTACAAAAATAATTAATTCTGCTCATGTATTATCCATGTTTGGAAATACCCAAAATGTGAGGGTTTTTAAATGAGCAAATTAGCATCGAGACATTCTCTACTTGACCAAAAATTAACAAATGTAGCATGGCCACTAATATTCCAGTAATATCAATGGTGGTGTTTTAACTGAGCATTGTTGGTCTGTAATTCCCTGTGCTTGAATTCATTTTGAACTGGCGTAGTCTTCTGTGTATGTGCAATTCCCAGAGCACCCTAATTAAAACACTATTTCCACGCATATATACAGCACATTAACTAACCCACGTAGCATCTTAATGGCATATTTATTTCCGTGTAGAGCTGTATACCCTTTAAGGCAGTGTTCCTTTCCTATCCTCCTAGATAGCCCTCAGAGTGACAGGATTAGCTGTAGCTAATCCACACACTGGGGTTTTTCTCTTATTTTACAAAGGTTACAGTAATATGATCCTCTATGCTGGTTTTCTTTGAATCTTGAGAGTGTTGATGATTTATGTCCAAAAATGAGTCAATATAGTCGGATTTTTTTCATGTTGAGTTTTCAACATTCATTTCAAAATAAATGCTGCTGGTGAATTTAAAACACTTCCGATTCCAACTGATTGTAGAGTTTAAAATGCAAACTCTGCAATCAATGCACTCGTCTGTGCTTGTGAAAATGTAATGACATCAACAGGTTCCAATTACATCTCCTTAGGTAAAAACACTGTTCAATATTCTTAACACGCTACGTGGACCTGATGCCTGGGGGTTCAGAGATGTTGATACAGCTCCATCTTTGTCATGCATTAATTATGCTGATGATTATGCTATTATTATAGAATAATAAACAAATGTTCTACTTATACATGTCTGTAATAGGATTTGCAATTACAATTAGCTTATGTATTTATTAGTGAAGAACATTGACAATAAACAATAATTGTGTTAGATCCTTCTTCTCCATTCTTCTAAAGCCATTTATGTTGGGGTTTTTTTGGGACGGGGGGCATGGTGTTATTCCGCAGGAAACAAACATCCAATGGCTAACCATTTTATGCTGTAATAAGAGAAATGTCATCATTTGTTGGATGAGCTGCACAGAAGAGTTATTACTTTATTTTGGTTTCTTTTGACTTCACCCATGCATTTTAAAGCATCTAAAGCTACCTATTGAAAAACAACTCTTACGGAAGACAGGACATCTATTTGTGTACAGTACAGTGCAGATACAATCTTACCATTTTCCCAAAACTGTAGACTTAAAGTTTAGACACCCTGACATTACGGGGAAAGAAGAGTTTACAGGTCAAAGCAAATTATACCATATATTTTGGTCTGTGTATTCCCTGTCTCATTCTAGATAAGCCTACTTCTTTCAAAGGCAGAATAAAGTGGGTCACCAATTTCTAGAAGTTGTTTGATGTATTATGAAACCGTTGCTGATATGTTAAAAGTACAGTATATACATGTATATAATATGTAATATAGTATTTTAGATTGCGTCGAAAGGAGCCCATTGTGGTAGTTCGGGCATCTGGTTAGGATGCCCCCTGGGAGCTTTCCCAGGGAGGTGATCCAGGCACGTCCAGCTGGGTGGAGGCCTCGGGGAAGACCCAGGACTATATAGAGAGATTATATCTCCACACTGGCTTTGGAAAGCCTTGGGATTCCCCAGTTAGAGCTGGTTATTGTGGCTCAGGAAAGGGAAGTTTGGGGTCCTCTGCTTGAGCTGCTGCCCCCGCGACCCGACCACGGATGAGCGGTTGAAGATAGATGGATGGATGGATAGATGAATGGATATTATACACTGTACTGTACATGAGTACCGTAAGCTTGGATATCATATGCATAGAGGCCTTCTTTAATATTAAGCTGCAACATGCACTATTTGCACATCCAGACAGGCTTTTACAAATGTGATTAGATCAGTCTTGCAAGCAAAGGGGTATTAAAATGTAATCATGACTCTTGGCAGGTTAGACGATTGATTGGCAATGCTACACGTTGTGTGTTGATGAACATTCACCACAGCTCTCGGCACTACAACACCCCTGAGTGTGACTCATTTAGACACTCATTTGCAGAGCAGGGCACCATGCATTTAGATGGTAAACATGATGGATGCCAGATGCGTGCAAAGACCAATGAACGCATCTTCTCCTCTTCCTCTTGTATCCCTCTCTATCTCACTCTCTCTTCACAACAGGCGGTGGAAACTAACCTGGCCTCCAAGGACAGTCACTGGGTGTATGCCAATGAGGTGAGTTCAAATACATTCAAACAGCACAAAGCCAGTAGTTGCACATTCTACGCTTATACAGTTGCACAATATTTATGCTTCCAGAAAAACAGGGCATTTGTTTAAAGGTAACTTCCAGGTCCACAATGTACAGTATTTACTTTAGCTGGTAAAGATAAAAAAAGGCAATGCACACTGAAACATAAACACTGTTCTTAAAGGCATTGCAACATATCAACACTACATTTTCCTATTATTCACGGAATACTGCCAATGAATGTTGTCTCGGTTGAGCTTGTTTTTGTGTTTAACAATAAGGTTCCGTTGCTGTATTTAATAACACAAAATAAAGTGTGCCCACAAGTCAGATTCTCTCTAGGAAGTAAAGTATTGATTTCCCAAACTATAGGATATAGCAAACAAGCATTGTCCTCGACGTTAACATTCTTTGTATTAGAGTATTACATTATAATAGTTTAATGTAAACTAATGCTAACACTGTTAGCGTCAGTGCACCTTCTCCTAGGTGTTTTGTAACATCGACCTTAATGGTCTGGTTAAGGCCTAATGGAAAGGGCACTTTGTGGAGACAAACATCTGAGTATTTCATGTTTGATTTGAGCAGCATTTGCATTGATTCTGCATGATTTCAAGATCTCATTGACCAAATACTAAAAGCATCGGATGAAATGCAACATAAACATAAAAGGATGTTTCCTTCTACTGCTGCACTGGGAATATCAAAACCAATGTGGTTTCAACAGGGCACGTGGATCAAATCAGAGGCATGCCCATAAACATAAATAAGTGTCTCTAATGCATACGCAAACCTTGAGAAATATCACCTCATGACCTACGTGCAACACCCTAAACCATAAAGTGCATTGATACTTTGTTAATCTATCCGAGGAGTATGATTTATGAATGTTTGCTGCAGAGAAGCTTCATGGCTTGACAATATTCATTGACATTATTCATGACGTAAGTCATAGGCAAAACAGAATACAGTACATGGCTAGGAAGACAAATTAGCTCTTTGAGTATAGGAGTGGCAATACATGTGAGATGCAAATTAGCTGCTAACCTTTACGGTGATAATGACATTTGATTTATTCTTAATATGTCATGTCATGTTCGTGGTCCAGCAAGGCATATTGATTTGTTACAAAGAACTAATAAGGCCCAGTTTGAGATGCAAATGGACTGTATTTTGTGTTTTATATTAAACTAAACACTTTTAAATTGGTCTTTCTCAATTCACCTGAAATGTGAAAAAGTGGAGTTAATATTAATAGCAGTAGAATAATACAAACATTTTAACGGCGCTCTGCCAATTAGCAAAAAGTTCCAGAAAGTCATTAGTTTTGGCATAGCTTTAAATTTTTGTCACCCCCTTAATGGCTGTGAGTTACGTCTCCCCACACTAATAGGGAAAGATGTGTCTGTCAGAATCGGCTTTTGTGCTTTCAAATGTCTTCTCTCTTTCACACTGCCATTTATCAACAAAGAAACAGGTTCTATTGAAGTTCTCCTGGATCACCCTGAAGAAAGAAAGTAACAAACATATTGAAAAGACACTTAAATTATATTAGTAATATGTTTTTTTCACCCACATTATTTTCATATGCTAAGAATTTTAAATTAAAATCCAGCGCATTTCACAGTGTACTTAATGATTTTAATTTTTTTTTTTCTACTCACTGTCCATTCTGTGTCCACCCGGTGCAGACCGCACCGAACTATTCTAGCCTTAGGAATGCATTTAAATGTGTGCGGCAGAGCTTCAGAAGGAGCGCCCACATGCCATTGAAGGGAGAGGTGTTTTTTGTTTTGATCAAGATCAAATCAACAATCCTCTCTCTACCTTTTAAAGATTGCATAAAGCAAATACAGCATATGCCATTAAGGCAGATAGTCAAGATAATCGTATTCCTTATTCTTTCAACTTTTGGCCATTTCACACTGCCGTGATTGATTCCATCAGTAGAAACAAACAGTAGCCTACAGTAGTGCTTTCAGGGGTGTAAAGGGGCGTTGCTCCCTCAATTAGAGTACCCCGCCCCCTCTGTGAGGATTAAGGACTAGATTTCTTTTAGAATTTGTTTATCATTAATTAATTAATTGTGTCTTAATATACTAATACATAGGCTAATTTAGCCAATTAGTAATATTGAGAGAACACTTTGCAACATTATTTATTATCCACAGACTGGTGACAGTAAACATTGAAAACGGAATTCTGTTTTGTCATAGGGAAAACGAGGGAAAATCTGTAAGACCAAGTAGTCCATATTTGGGCTGGGGCTTCTCATGAAAATGACGTAAGCCTCAGGCCTTTCTAGGTCCCCCTATAGAAAATGTCAGGAGCTGTCCACACTAACACATGATTGGTTGTCTGGGATGAGCAGCGCCCTGCATAAAAATACATTTTTACATCTTTGTTGTGTGTGGCTCCCGACTTGGCAGTTTTTCCACGGTATTTTAGAAGCTACTTACTGTAGCATGACTTGTTAGCCTTAAACAAATGAACAATGGATATATGAAAATGGGTAAAAAAAACACGATAGAGGAGGACCCTGTGCAGTGTGTTTTAACCTGCACAGATTTGACAGACCAGTCACTTGCTGTGCACACTCACAGTCCTGCTCAACCTGCATCTGCTACAGGTGACTTGAGCATTCAACCTTGGCTGTGAGAAGCCATTTCAGCCACGTCTTTAGCAATTTCCAAAGAAACAGCAGTACAAAAATGATTGCTATCGGTCATTTTTAGCCACTTGGTTCAGAGAAAGAGATTGTCTCGATTATTCTGTTTTGTTTCCCTTGTCGAAAATATGAAGGGAGTGACTCAGCATTTACAACTTTAGGCTTCAGCAACTTGAAACATGCTACAGACAAGGCAAAAGGGTTTAGCAGACACAAGAGCATCAAACATGTGTGGCCTCTTGGAAAGAGAGACATATTCGATGTTCAACAGGAAATTTTAAAGCTGGTTAATTCAAACCTGCTCTCTCGAAACCGCATGTGCTGGTCTCAAACTAATTGCCACTGAGGGGATTCATTGACTCAGTTGATAACATTGGTTGATTACACTTTGAAGCCGAATGAACAGCTTGCTAAGGTTTATACCATTCCAAAAAAGTACAGTACACTTCACATTACATAAAAGAAAAAACATAATTGAACTGAAGGCTACGATCGTCATAGAGGAAATTGTAAAGGATGTTGTCGGAGTCCACCTACAGTTAAGGTGGATGGAACAAAGGATCCTTCATGGCCACGAGAACACCTCCATATAATTAGTTTTGTAGACTTTGTGACTGGTGTCGATATTGACCACTGTCAAGGGTGATGCTGGAAATGTTGGTCTCAACACAAGCACAAGCCTAAGTCAGTGTTACAGTGGGACAAGTGTAATGTCTGGGAAGGAGGGATGCAGGCACTTTATGTGATTTTACATGCCATTTTATCATAGAGCGCAGATGTAGACTTTTTAAATGTACTATATAAATTCCTGAGAAAGCCTACTGTAGCTTCACAGTATAAAGGAGATCATCTTAAAAGATTGTTGGAACAACGGCAGACTGGACACTCACGCTGATGTGAAAATGGAGGCTGTCGGACTTCACAAGGCCGTAACAGAGCCGACTTTCAAATTCCTTGCATGTGTTATGCCATGATGTAAAGCGTTTGAGAAGGCGAGACTCAAAGCTCAATGCAAAAATGCACACACAAATAAAAAGACTCCTATTACGGAGCCAGCTCTGTTTAGAAGTAGATTATTCTTTCAACACGCACACAGAACGGTAAACTAGCAGAATGCGAGAATATATTGATTGAATTTGAGTGTATTATCTTACCTTATCTTACCTTATCTTACCTTATCTTACCTTTAATGCCGGGACTGGTGAACCCACGTGCAGACCCAACATTATTGAGGCGAGACAGGAAGACAAGGTTCACATAACTGTATTAATAAGGCCAGGCGGACCGAGATCGGAGCGGGGCAGAGTGGAGGTCAAGCCGGGAACCAGGCAGGCACAACCTTCGTGATTCCCCGTGGCAAAGGGCAAGGCGGAACGGACACAGGACATGCGGAAGGGGGAAGAGGAAACACACGGTGATGTCGGACTGACGGAGCGAGTATTGACGGACTGGCACAGAAGTGTGAGAAGGTTGATTGCCGATGATGTGCAGGTGGGGTGATTCTGCCTTGGCTCCGGCACACCTCTCCACATAACATTTTGACAGGGTTTGTTTTCATGTTCTTATCTTGCTTTAATCTCATTCCTTTAACCATTTATATTTACATAGTTTTTCTGTATTTGTTTATGGGACGCACATTTGCACGTATTCCCTTTGTGCTGCAATTCTGTATGAAAAGTGCCATACACATAAATATTATTCAAGATTATAATTAAGAGAAAGAGCAAGAAAAATATGGATAGCAAGAGGGAGAGAGAGATGGACCAGGCTATGTCCTATGATGGGTTCCGAGGTTGCTTGCTACTGTGCTGTTAAGCTAGGGTGACCACATATTCAAACCCCGGGACGCTTAAACTGAGTTAATTTACCCTATCCCTTATTTGGCTGAAAAATGCCATTTTACTGTCACAATGTTACAAAGATGTGGCTTGTGGAAAAACACGTCCATTATTTACTTTGGTTACTACAGGGAAAATGATTTACCATCTATGCTCATGTTCACTTCTCCCATGACTCAAGAGGACCTGCTGCTGTTGGTCTCCTGAAAGGGCGGTAAAGTGATGAAACCCCCATGACAGATCCAGGATATTACTTTATGTTGTACCATACAAGTTTTCAACCATCCCTGGCCTAACTGAGAACACGGAAACCCAAAGCAAGCGATTGCTCTGTAACTACTTTGGAAACTGTAGACCAAATAAAGAAAATAACAAATAAAAACGTAGTAGCTTCCACAACCTCTTACTCCGAGGTGTCCCTATGGGCGGGCTACTCCAAGTCAGCCTGCTAGGCACAAACCGAGAGCTACATGGGCTGTGACAGTCATTTAAATCTAGCCATTTCCAGGCTCATGCTAAACCTCTGGCGCATCAGTTCTTCAAGCTCCCTGCCAATCCTGGAAACCCACGCACACTTTGTCACTTGAGCTTGTCGAAGTGAAGGCGGAGGGTGGTCTCGCGTCGCATTCGTTCACACTCAAGCCATGCAACTAATACGCCAGTGGGAGCAACATGCTGCACAATGCGCTGATAAGAGTAATACCAGAATGTGCAAAAAACAAAACAAAAAAACAAAAGAGCAGCCAGGAAAAAAACATATATAACATCTTTGCAATTGTAAAGAATGAGTGTTCTTACAACTTATTGGTTTGAAGTAACCAATACTACTATACTGTAAGGAAAGATCAAAGCTTTGCTGGTAGTACTTGAACAGAGGGTTTACCGAGGATTACAAATGTGGAATAAATCAAGATGCTCAACGCCCACCCCACCCGGTTTATTCCTTTCAAGGCCTTGGAAACGGTGACAAGCGAAAGCTCCAGCGCTGGCGTGCGATTGCACAGTGGTACAGTGTAGTATATGATGCGAACAGCACTTGGGCAAACACTGGGTGACTCGCCCCCTAAATCACCCACTTAGCGAAGCGCCTGCCGCTCCAGTCTTAGCACCGGGTGCGAAGGAGGAGACTGTATCTGACACTGTCTAGTGGCTCGAGATGGATGGCACACTCATGGAGAATGCGATGTTGGCGTTGCCGTTTTCCTCTGGGGTTGGGGGGGGGGTTTGCCTCAAAAGAGAGGAGGTCGACTGGTGGGGATGTTTGATGGATTATTCGGCGGTGCTCAGTGTGACAGACAGAGTCAGGGAGGAGAGCCATAATATGACTGATGCCTAAGGGTAGCTGCACGTCAACTGACTGAAATGGAAACCGCATCTTGTCAGCACCGCTAGGGCTGGAGATGGAGGGAATGAGTGGTTAAAAACATCTCTCACTGACACATTTTTACTATATTCGTGATTAGTTGCAGGGTTGATGTCCGTGTATAACACAGGTATTATTCCATTGAGCGTTACTCCAAAGCATCTTTCAATTGGAAACAAGAGATCACACACCCAACCGCTAAACCAGTACATGTATATCCTGAAACCCAGAAGATGTACCAAAAGGTTTTAGAAATACAACTGGACATGGTATTACCATTTACATTGTTCTCTATACAGTACAATGTTTTTTGGATTTATTTTCTTTTGCAGAAAAGCACAAAAAGTATAAAAGCATTCAAAGTAGCATAACTAGATTTTGTTTGTTAACTTTTTTAATTTGCCTGCATCTCTAGATTTAGCCTACAAATAAACAATCCTGAAATAAAAATGTAATTGGCTATTTTAGTTAGTTATTTTGTTAGTTATTACATAATACAGTGAGTAGTCTATACCCTTTACACAAATATCTGGTCTTTAGAAAGTCAGAATATAAAAATCCACAATTCAGATCAAATGTAATTGGTGTTCTACAGTACATACTAATAGGAATAGCAGTACACCACAATCTATGTGTAGACAATGGTAATTAATGTTGTCTCCTTCCACACATCATACAATACAGTATCAAGAGCAAGATAATTCTGCATCCAAACTAGAGGAAACCAGTGGGATACATTACTGTACATTTCCCCTCAAGGGATTATGTATAAAAAATGCACAGGCAACATAAAACGCGTGAAGCCATTTTCAGGTCATACATTAGCAGAAAATACCTAAAGCCTATACATGCATTTTCAGCAAGAGAAACTTGTCATGTTCACCTACCCACGGTGCACATATGCATGTCTCTGACTCCTTCTTGGTGAACTTGTCTTCATCTTAAAATAAAAAAATAAAAACATCTTAACTCCTAATTAATACATCTCTGTAGTGATCGCACTTTTTAAATTTATTTATTTATTTGTTTATCACATGAAAGATTTTTACTGTTGACTGGGCAGACAAATATGATAACTCACCCTCAGCTGTCAGTTTAGCTTGAGTTGATTCATTTGGTGCTTGTCTGTCAATGAAACCTGGCCATGTTTGCCGATTTGATAATTAAGTATGTTACTTGCAGACCCCCACAGATTATTAAAGATAAGTACGTTATTAATTTCAAAATTAGGTATTTAGACCTTGTGATGCTTGTGAGAATTTGACTATTAGTTTGAATTTGAATTCTAAACAGATTAAAATAGATTGTGGTTACGGTTCTACAGTATACAGAGTACAGTGCATACAAAACTTTTGCATACAGGAAATTGTGACACATTGAACCATCATGAACTTGTTGATTATAACATTGAAACATTGTGTTCGGTATGTTACATTTGAAATAAGACATATACTACTACCAGTCTGCCATTTGCAGAACAATAACAGTTTTTGTAATTTCTTCTTCTCAGTCCAAGGTTAAAGGGCCCGTCTTTGGTCAACCGTATCCTATTGGTCAGTGTCACTGTTATGACATGCAGGTTCACCTGTGATCGGGCAGAGTACTCTAACTGGATGACACAGGAAGTTATTAGATTAGACAAGAGGTTGTATTTCCATGAACCATGAGGTATATTTCTTCTAATTAATGTGCCATGGAAACTCATGTATATTCATACCTTACAGCTCACTGAGTGCCTGACGAATGTGTGAAATATGAGAATAAACCTAAATTAGGCAAAATCAGTTTAGGGCTCATATCTGACTAATGTTATAGTTTGCTTGTACAGACTTATATTTATATATATATATACATTATTTATTTTTGAAATAAATGTATATATTTTTGTGTGTATAAACTTTTGCAGCCTAAATGTGTTCACACATGAATTCTGAAATGGTGGACGGGTGAGGATGCTATTAGAAGAGAGGAAAATGGCCCTGACACACAAAGAACACGCGATTTAGGAGTGAAGGCTGAAATAAGTAAGGCTAATAGAAAATGACTGAAACAGAGAGAAAAGCACAGATCGTAGACTGGAAAAAAGATGCAAGATGTCAGCGTCAGATTACACTGCGATGAGGGGAGCAAAGGGGACCCTTTTCATATCTTGTAAGAGGCTAACATCCACCCATAGTTTTGACCGCTGGTACTGCTCTGCTGTCAGGCAGCGCGTTATCTCAACTATGTCCTGGGAGACAGCGTGCACCACAGTCTACAGACACAGTCTTGCTCTGGAGACTCAGACTCCAGAGCCTCTCATGACTATTTTATCTGGCGGGGAAATCCTTTAGCAACTCCCAGACTTGCATGTGGTCCTCTGTGAACCATGCCAACTGGATTAATGGGGGAAAACGAGGGTTTACTTGTACTTATAATAAGAGGATACTTTGTTTGCTGTTGTTTATTGCTTTGTCAGTATGAATGAATCATAGACGTGTTAACATTTTCCAAGCAAACAAACACATTGAAAACATA
>JAODOY010033939.1:0-21572 GCA_025399855.1 Forbesichthys papilliferus | reverse complement strand
ATTACGATAGACTAGCTATAGCGTATAGTTATTAATATGAAGCGGTTGCAAACCCGTGTAAAAGTGTATTGCCTATGTGTGTTTTAGAACCTAATGAAAAAAAATAAGCTTTTTAAAATAGAAAAAAAAATTTAAAAAAAAGGAAAAAAGCGCGTCTCAGTCCAGAGCGTCCGTCCGTCCGGTCGTCAAATCTACCTTCAGATACTTCTGCATCATGCATGGTCCTCCAATACACATTGAAACCTCCGTTTTAAACCAAGTCAACGAGGAAAAACGACCAGATGTGTCACTTGCGACAGTAAACCAGCAGCTAACTTGAATTACAAAGTGTTTTCACCCGACCCGAGAGGAGCCGACGCATATGTGCCTCATCCGGGCTCCCGTATAGCCGCGCGTCCTATAAACTGCACACTTTGCTGGTAGGCCATTATAAAGCTGTTAGGAATTATATAATATAGACTATAGATGACATGCTTATTCTAACAGTATGCTGTTTGCGGTCTACCATAAAGTAAGCTTTAGATAAATGCGTCTGCTAAATGCTGTAGGCTAAATGTAACAGGTCTCGCACACGCACAAGCAAGTACAGGCATATAGCCTACTTGTTAATTATGGGGAGTGGATGGGCAGTGAATTACACACAATTAATGGAGAAATCAACGAAGAAATGGAAGACTCAAGTAAATGTAACATATGGAAAATAAATGAATGTTAATCCCTGTGCTTAAAGGTGTCTCAAAAACGAACAGGATGGATTTATTTTCAACGACAACGTTCTTAAATAACAGTTGGTCGAAATTCGCACGTAGACTTGCCTATATTTAATGCAGTTGTCAATTTGTATTTCCATGATTGGTTCCTTACATAAACTAAAGTTGATAGCAGATACCGGTGGGTAACCTACACAAAAAACAACAGCGCGCAACTCCTGTTAAAATAGCTATATAGTAATAGGTTGTAAAATGCCACTAAATAACATTTAGACTTACCGCGTATCGGTCTTCCCCTTATAATAAACGGCATTCTGTCACCTAACGCTCTTCTGCGGCCGCATCGCGCCGAATTCTGCCCTCATTCGGCGGCGATTCAAGAAGAAAATTGTGGTTTGGTTCTAGGTTGGAAAGTTACCCGTGATTGGATCACCTGTGTCTATAGAGGATAACAGATTCACGGTAACGGTTAATCCTGCAATATTAATCCCCGCCACACAGACAAGTTTGCATGTAGTTGCCACACGAGCTCCTTCCTGTAAATAGAATAGCCTAATAATATTAACATATGTTTAAAAATAATAGTTTTTGTTGTGAGCTTTTGTTAAGAACTGAGAAACCTGTCTTTATGGCTCATATTTCGTGTTCACGTTGGTTTTAATATTTGCTATAGCTGTCCTAATTAAAAAGTGCCGCAACGCCACTTTGTGGCCAGCGAGAGCGTCGTTTGTAGCCTTATTTGCCAGTAGCCGCCTATCGTTTACACGTATAGATTCATGAAACTATTTCTGTTCATATCCTTTTATAATTCAAAGTCTCAAGAAAGCCTAGCTAATTTAATTAACCAGGCTGGGCTAAGCAGAACAGGTTAAAGTCGGCCTATCGGCACGATAGCCGCATCTGTCTTGGAATTGTAGGATGCTACCGTACTCAATTTAGATTAGTGTGTTTATTTGTGTTTGTCGTCAGTTAGATTTATTTTACACTTTCAGCTCCATCAAACATTTGATCTCACTGGGTTTCTGACCAAATGTAAATTGCCGGTCGGATAATAGTTATGTGTTCATTTGTGCGTTAGTAGAGTAGGAACATTCTCAATTGCCAATGTTTCTGTCAGACGATGGACATTAAGTGTTTGTCGAAAGAGTTCCGTGCTGAGAGAGGGAAATAACAAACACACACAAGATGGAGTCGGGTAAGGCTGGACATCTGATGAGCCTAGCGGCTCTACAGAGACAAGACCCGTATATAAATCAACTCCTAGACGTTACCGGACAGGTAGCGCTCTATACCTTCAACTCTAAAGCCAACGAATGGGTACGTCTACAGGTTTATAACACGTTGATCCATCACGTAACCATCTAACACGCTAGCATCGTGCTAATGCTAACCTCGTCAACAATGTCTTTTTTCTTCGTTCACAAGATGAAACTTCTGACTAAATACATTTAAACTACGCGAATAAGTGGCTAAGACATTTATTCAGAAAAGGGTTAATGTCTTAACCCATTAAACGTAAGTCGCTCACATAATAGGTATAGTATGCTAATGTAAACATATACCGTAGAACTGCACCGTACCGTACTACGGTAGACTACTGTAATAGTTTTCTCATACAGCTCTTATGCTATTATTTATATGGCAAATATCACTTCAACAATGCTGCGTCTTATATCGATTGTTTAATCATAATATATAGGCAATGCCAAATAAACTATAATAAAACCAAATAGAATACGTTCGTTTTTCTACATTTATACTTGTAGTTTGTATATCAACTATCTACTCTAGCTACTCTTACAGGAGCTTCATTTTTATTTCAGGAGAAAACCGAAATCGAGGGAACCTTATTCGTTTATTCTAGGTAAGTAAAAAAGTTTATAAATATGCAGGATGGATTATCTTCACTGTGAATAAATACACTGCATGTTTACATATGTGTTGACGTTATGCATGCAATACCGGCCTCAGTAGCTATGGATGTGTGTTTTTTTCCTGATCATTGCAGGGGCACCAACAGAATAAAATGGCCACCCCATTATCACCTTATTCTACTATTTAACATGTTGGTGCCTTATCACCAACAGATGAACAGGATGATTCATTATCTACCCTACTTTATAACGATAACAAATACAATTAGACAATACACCACCTCATTATTGTGATGTGTGTTTTTTAGGTCTGCCAGTCCTCGCCACGGTTTCACAATCATGAACCGTCTCAGCACAGAGAACCTAGTGGAGCCCATAAACAAAGACCTGGAGTTTCAACTGCAGGACCCGTTCCTGCTCTACAGGAATGCTAACCGTGAGTATCTTGTAGCCTCAGACACTCAGCTATGTACATAACAAAGGTCCCATGTCTGTGTTAAATACTTTGCTTGCATGTTTTACTAATAATGATTATGCTAATAAAGTATCTTGATCTTCGAGTCTTGCTCTCATGACCTTCTAGCTCGGAGTCAAATACCCAGACCAGTAGACTATGCTGTCAGTAGTAGTAACTCTCTAATCCTACCTGGAATATGTTTGTTTAAATACTTGCTGTAATGGGCAGTGCAAGTGATTTTAACCAGATCATTCATGGCATTCTCAGAATCTCTTTTTTTAAACAGAGCGTCTGTCTGCTGAACATTAAGCACACATACTGTTAATGTTTCCTGTACCGTGATTAACCACTGCTCAGCTGAACTGCTCTGAACTAGCTTCTGAGAAATATCAACTAGATTGACCCACACGGCTGGTTTAAAGTACTATGAGCCGAGGAGTTTTCTATTTACCGGCGTGTATTATTTTTATGATTCATCTATAAAAGGAAATTAGACAATATGAGATAAAACTGCGATGACATGATTCCGGGTCAGATTACTCGAGAAATCTGATTAATCACATGCCATGGTTTCCTAAGACTCTTCTTTTAATTTTAGCAGGCTTACCACACTGCACTTACTGTAGTACAGGGCTAAAAGTATTTACACTGTTGTTATCCCCAGGCTAAGGAAAGTGTTAACACTGGCACCATCCTGAAACAAGTGGGCTAACACCGAACTTTTCTGGTCCTGCTCCAGAGCATGTTTAGCCTTGAGTTTGCAGGGTTAGGTCTTGACAATCGAATAAATGCAGGGCTAAAAGGTACCAGTGTGAAACGGGGCTTAAGTAAATTAAATCCTATGCTTTATGTTTTTGTTGTGGCCTGTTCCAGCTAACGTTTAACACAGGGCTAGTGCAGAGGAATCATATAGCCCAGGGCTTAGGTTAACGCGCGTGTGTGTGTGTTTAGAAAAGGGGCTAGCCCTGAATTTGCAGTGTAAAAAGCCTATTAGCAGAACCACAGTCTCTCGTTAGAAACACGCAATCCACTGGAGGCAGTGGTACCTACTGGAAGTGTAGATGTCTACTCCTGTAGAAGCTTGGAGTAAAGCACGTGCACGGCTCGCGCAGGGCTCATGCACGCACACACACACACACACACACACACACACACACACACACACACACACACACACACACACAGCTATAGTACCTCTAAACCTGCAGCATCTCCAGAGTGTCAGCTTTAATGCTTCCTTGCTCTTCTGCCTGAGGTCACTCTGGGGCCGTGCAGTGCTGTTAAGCAGGCAGACCTTCTCCTCTCCACCCATGCCCCTCAGACTCCCAGCTGCACACGGCACAACGACGCTCCTTTTTGTTCTCCCCTGCTTTGAGTCATTCACTACAAGTCAATTTGAAGGGAAAGGGTTTTTGTTAATTTTTAAAGGCTTCAGGTGTGAAGGGTCTGTTATGTTCCCCTCCGTCATTGGAGGGTGATGTTAGATCTTCAGGAAGTAGCTAACAGTGCTGCCAGCCAAGTAGTCCACCAGCAGCCGGAACAGGAGCTTCATCAGTGCCACAAACAAAGAGTTGGGTGGCTTCCCCAGTTGCTTGCTAATGAGGAAGAATAGCATAGCCAAGGACACAGTCAGCGAGGACTGTTCGCCCTTCGGGCCGGGTTTCCCCACCAGCTTGGCCGGTACACTGGGCAGGTATTTCCTCAAGGACGCCCGTCTCCAGAAGAAGTCCATGGTACTCTGGGTTCAGTTCACTTCATAGGCTGCTGCCGCCGTGTTCCTCCACATGAAGGCTAGCTGCTAGCTGAGAGTTAGCAGGTCTCTAGTGTTGTGCCCTGAGGCTGGAGGGGTGTTTTGCTAACGTTAGCGGCTGTCCCCTAAGGTGTAGCCTAGCGCCCGCTCGCTCCTTCCCTGTCCGTCGGCTGTCCTGGTTTACACTCTGAGCTACTAAGACCTTGTTCATTGAACTCATAACATGCGCTTGTGTGCACCGTCTATTTAAGGGCTGGTGGTGGTGGAGGTTGTTGTTTTGAAGCCTCCAGCCCTAAGGTCACTCCCCAGAGAGAGACAGAGAGGGAGGGAGCCCTGAGACTCCTACGTTCTCCTAACTGGAAACCAAGCAATGACAAGGAGCAGTAGATGCAGACAGTTTGTTTCTTGAGTAATTCTAACAGAACTTCTGTATAGGAAAGTCTGATGTTTTATATATAGTGTGACGATTGAGTATTTAAGATATATATACTGTTATTATTATTAGAATTATTATTAATAATACATTTTGTTTGAGGACGCCTTTCAAGACACTCAAGGACATCTTACATTACAAAACATACTGAGAGTAGCATACATAGAAATATAAGACAAATACAAAGTAAAGTAAAGGAGAGTGATCAGAGATTTCACATAAATTGGGCCTGTATGTGTGCGCGCACACACACACACACACACACACCTGTTTACACCTTTACAGATTGCTACATACTGTTGGGAGACAAACGGTTGCTAAGTAACCCCAGCCTCTCAGGGCACTGTAAAAGCATGGGATTATTTCATGACGCACACACACACTATACACGTACATCTTTTAGGAATTGGGCAGAATACAAAAGCAATATCATGCCGTTGGTGTGGCAGTCCTAGTATTTATTCTGTTTCTGATTTTCCACAGTGGGTATCTATAGCATCTGGTTCTACGACAAAAAAGACTGCCAGCGCATCGCCCAGCTCATGGTCAAGTGAGTAGCAGGCCTGTAACAGCCACTAACGTAATAGCTACCAGTAATAGCTTCCACTGATGTAATAACTTCCACTGATGTAGTAGCTACCAGAAATAACTACCAAGAATGTAATGGCTACCAATAGCTGTTACAGTAGTTATAGTTACATATAGTTATACATCGATTACATTGACTGTTATTATAACAGTCAATGTAATCGATGTATTAATAATGTAATAACAGTCAATGTGTTTGATTCATTTGCTGCCACCTACCAGGATTGTGAAGGAGGAGGCAAGGCTTGCCCACCGGGCGTCGCCAGAGCGGGCGGGGCCGGGCAGGACCAATGGTGTGGTGGAGCCACGCCCCATCGACATCCTGGAGCTGCTCAGCAAAGCCAAGGAGGAGTACAACCGGGTGAGAGGTCACACGCACGCACACACACACACACCTACATGTGCCACATTGGTATGCATCTGAGATCAGAGCGTTAGCTAAATCCTGGATTATTCCATATACTGTGTGTTTAGTGTTTAGTGTCAATCGGCTGTCAATCACCAATCCATTCTGTCATTTCAACTCATCAGTTAACTTGTGTGTGTGTGTGTGTGTGTGTTGTTCTAGACTCGGACGGATGCACCTTCCACTGTGGAGGAGATCGTACAACCTGTAAACGCTACTGAGCATGCCCAGTGCACATCACACCCCGAGACGGTACACACATCATTACTTTAGTGCAAACCAAACACAGTTCTCTAATGCCCTGTGAGCCCCTGCTTAGACATTCAACTGATGACCTGACGCACTTGATGTCTCTCAGAGGCTCCTGTCAAAGACACTGTATTACTTAAATATGCATACAACAATAATTAAATAATAATATTAATAATGTGCAAGGTAATACACATTTGGTCAAATTCAACAAAATATCTCCTGGCATCTTTGCTAGATTACAGTTCTCTGCATCAGCCCTGACTCTGTAAATAGGAACATAAACAAAGTGGTGCAGACCGCACACAATAATATTGTCCCAGCCTTGGCAGTGTGTCCAATATGTAGGGTTGGGTACCGAAACCGGTTCCTTAATCATCGGTATCTACCAGACCGAATAAAAACGGAAATTTTGGTGCCACTATTTTTACATTATGTTTTAGTTTTAAAACAGGTGTTTTAGCTCCGTATAATTATCTCTGATACTTACACATGTCACATGGAAATGTTTACATGACAGGTACACTGGGCATGCGCATGCCGGTGTAAACAGAAAGAATTTTGTCAGAACATTTAATACTAAGGAGGAACAGCACGGTGAAAAAAGAAGACAGATACAGAAAGATATTTTCTTGGACTGGATTACTGGCACCTTTACTGAAAGGAACCTTTGTGTGTTGGGCCGTCATATATTCTCCCTTTGGTGCTGCAAAACAGACGTAAACATCAATCATGACTCATCGTACATTATGTCATGAGGTAGGCTACCTACGTTAAAAATGCCTAAAGCAAAAGGTTCTAAACCGGTGCACTGATCAACCGCCCTGTCTAATTATAGCGGGTTATGTTACAATCATATATGCCTATGTTTACCTGTAAGGTATGCCGGTGCACCAGCATGTTTGAGCTGCAAAAGACGCTCACTAGTACCTTTATTCTTTTAATGTAGAGACTGTAGCTACTGTGTAAGATGTTATTGTAAACTACCTACAGATGACGCACGTCTGCAGGGTTGGCCATTCTATTTAGTGCCAGAGGAAGATTACACGACATTCACACAGTGAGTGCCATATCTTTAAAAATAAGGCCAACTATTATTCAAACAAAAGGCAAAGTTGCATGGCTTATTGTTATCAATAAGTCCTGTTAAACGGATGTTGCCTTGTAAATGTGACAAATGCCAGCGCTGGCAACTAAGGGACCGTCAACAAATTACTGTGAATCATAATAATTTGAATAATAATAATGAACAGCAAAGAACAAATGACTAAGTATCGGTTCAGGCACCGTTTAGGAACTGGAACTGTAAACGAAACAAAAAGTCGATTTGGCACTGAAATTGTAAAAAAAACCAAATGATATCCACCCCTACCAATATGTGGGGCGGAGCTCCTGAGGGAGCACCCTGTGTACTGAGGACAGAGGTGTTGTGGTTTTGATTTGAGTTCACATGACATCTCTGCCAACCGTTGTCCAGAATCACTGACTCCACCTTTAATCCCCAGAGCGCCCACAGCGTGGTGAAGCAGATCACCGTGGAGGAGCTCTTCGGCTCCTCCCTGCCCAGGGACCCCTCGCTGCCCGCCATGCCCGCCCAGAGCCACCCCTCCTTCCCCCAGGACCAGCCCTATGTCTCCCCGGGCCCCAGGGCCAACCACCACCACCTCCGCCGTCTCAGCCCCGGACTGCTCCCTCCTGCGCCCCCCAGCCCGTACGCCCCGCCCCCTGGCCCCAGCCCCAGGCTGGACCACCCCCAGCCCCGCTGCTCGGTGTCCCCGCAGCTGGTGCCTCCGCCAGCGGCATACATGGGGGGCCAAGGGGGGCTGGTGTCGCCCCACAAGTCCATTCTGGCCCCTAACTTCCTGCCCAGCGCGCTGGTCCCGCCCCACAGCTTCCAGGCCAAGGAGATTGACAGCTTCTGCAAATCCCCCGGCCTGAGACTGGGCAAGCCCCTCCCCGTGAGTTGAGCTGTGGCGTTTCATACCGAATATTATACTGTATAATGTTATGTACATTTGTAAAATGTAGCCCTTTATTTATTGAAATCCTTGTACCACCTCCCCGTTCACCCCCCCACCCCCCCCCCCACCCCCACCTCCATCTTTCCCTCCACCCAGACTGTCTCCCTGGGCCCGGGTCTCTCTGCTCCGAGGGCTTTGCTTCTGTCTCCCAGCGCCTTCCAGCATTCTGTCGCCAACACGACGACAACGACGTCAGCCGCTGCTGGGCTGCCCTCTTCTGCCGCCCCCCCCGGTCCTCCTGTAGAGCTGCCCGCCCCGGGGGCCCCGGGGGCTCCTGACGGGGGTCTGGGGGTGTCTGTGGCGGCCTGCAGCAAGACGCAGCTCCAGGAGGCCTTGATCCACCTGATCAAGGTAGCGAGGGGGCCAATACAGGCAGCAGAGGGTCACGCTAATGCTAATGCTAATACCAATGTTTATCATAATGCTGAAGCTAATGGACATAAAAGCACTGATGCCAAAGCTAACAGTAATGCTTGTGCTGATGCTAAAGCTAGTGCTTATGCTAACAGGGATGCTAAAGCTTATGCTAACTCTAATGCTAATGCATAAGTTAACAATAATGATTAAGTGTGTATGCTAACAATAATACTAAATTAAATGCATATGCTAACAATGCTAAAGGAAATGCGTATGCTAACAATAATGCTAAAGGAAATGTATATGCTAACATTGATGCTTAAGGAAATGCGTATGCTAACATTAATGCTAAAGAAAATGTGTATGCTAACATTGATGCTTAGGGAAATTTGTATGCTAACAGCAATGCTAATGCTCTCCCATGTCTCCCAATGCAGAACGACCCGGCGTTCCTCGGGGCCATCCACGAGGCGTACCTGCAGGGTCTGTCCAGAGACTTGGGCGGCATGAGGCTCTAGTCTGGCCACTGCCGACCGGAGCACCAACACCCCTCCACCACCGCAGAACATTTGCCTCTTCTAGCAGGAAACGGGAAGCAGAGGCACCAGGCTGTTAAAGCTTGGCCCAGCAACACTGGGCTCCTGGAGGGGAAAATAAGACTCCTGTCTAGCACTCCACACACCTTCAGGTGTTGATCTATAAGCCCCCCCTCCTCCCCTGCCCTCGACGTGACCCACAATCAGGAGGTGTGTGGCCCCTGGGGCTTTCTCATACTGGGTCTGACCGACCAGGAACAAGTGTACTATCCAGCAGCTCCTCCTGGTGACACTGTACACAACCACCAGTTCCAGTTACATTGCTTCAGATCTCATCTCCGTCTTAAATGAACGTTCCTCTGGCCCACGGCACCAGAGACTAGTGGCGCTCACCTGGACTGACAACACACACCTGTCATATGTACAGGTCAAACTACTCGATAGGTGTGGGGGGGAGGGGGGTCCCTAGACTTTGCACAGCTCTTGAACCCATGTGACTTTTAAACCCAGGTGGTGTTGAAGTTGGAGCCTGAATAACTGCACTGCCACCTTGTGGTGGGATCAGACATTGAGTGGGTGTGTTTGTGGTCAGGAACAGGGAACGCCTTAACGGACAGGGGCGAGACTTGTTTTGGTATTATCTCTCTCTCTCATTGTAAAACAATCCTTTCTCGCACAGAAATGCTAACTAGCAGCTCTGAGCTGTGAGATGTTCCTGTTTTCCTATCGCGGAGATGTGGTTTCATTGTTGGAAGAAGCACTTGGCAGTTGCAACCTTAAACTAGGTGTCACCTTGTGTCTGCTGCTGTTTGTTTTGACATAATATTCATCTCTACTTTTCTTCTGACCCTCTGCCCAGCCCTTGAGCAGGGCAGCGTGTGCAGGAGAAGATGTCAGCAGCCATACGAGATGGTTCAAGGAGGTGCAGTGAGTGTTCACACACCTGTGGATATAATGAATGAAGCATGGAGACAAGCAACCATTGTTTACATGTACTTCTAAAATGGACGAGAAAGCTCACCGTGATTCGGGACATTTGGGACATTTATTACTATTTATCCCGGTAAATTCAGTTTGTGTCCATAATATAACTAGGCCACCAGTGGTTGATATTTTCTGTACAAGCATCTGTGTGAAAATGCTTTCTTGCATACAAGAGCTTCAAAAACGGGTTGTCATTATGTGTGGATTATTGCAGTACAAGTCTACTGCAGCACAGGATATTGAAATGCTGCCATATGTTGTTGCTTGGCATCCAGACTGTAGTTTTACGTGTCAGAAAATATTTTTCATTTTTAAAGCTACGCAATGAGTGATGAGCAAGTAAGGACTGTATTTTATACCCAGTTCAAAATGGTAAACAAAATGCCAAGAGTTCAGGTTGTTTTCCTGCATGCAGCACTGTTTATTTGGCACTAGACCGCAGCTGACGATCACACAAACCCTGCAGAGATGTCACGTGAACACACAAACCCTGCAGAGATGTCACGTGAACACACAAACCCTGCAGAGATGTCACGTGAACAAAGATTTTAACTTGTCATTTGTCTACATTCATGATTAACAGCCATTCCATGTATCAGTAGACATAATTTGTTTTATTTGTGTTTTTTACCCCCCAGCATTTGACAGTGTAATCCAGATGTATAGGGTCTTGTGGAATAACAATTCTCCCTTGGAATTTGCAGATGAGTTTAAAACACAAATTAAACATAAACAAAGGTTAAAAAGGATTCAACTGGTAGATAAACTTTACCTGACTTCACCTGAAGTCACCTGATTGTGACATTGTTGTCTTGCAGTTTGAATGTACTTTCATATTTGTGTGATTGCTTTTAAGGTGTCCGAGCTACACACCTAACCCATTATTGCTGTATTCCAGAATATTTTTTTACAGAAAACATTAGAAATGAATAGCACCGGGTCCTTAGTACCAGTTTGCAAAGTAAATATTTCAAAAGTATAATTATTGAATTCCATAAGTGAATGCAGCATAATTTTAACCTAATTAACACTCTATTTTGTCACTTCATTTTGGCCAGACATTTATTTAAAATGTTTGCAAGTAGCATTCATTTATATTTTGTCACTTATTTTGTAATATTAAAAATCGGAACATGAAAAATTCTTGTAATTCTTTTGAGGGGTTGAATTCAGTTTCTTTGCGAGTCAGGAGCCAGGTGCAGTTAATTCATTTGACCACCAGGTGTCAATATAGATGCACTTTAGCTCAAATCTTTATCTGCGGCTCTTAATTACATCAAAACCGTTGGCAATGGAGAAAATTCTTATCAGCTATTTTTAACGTTTATATGATCAGATGTTCTAGTCAAGATTCTGGCGGCAGCAAGTTTGAAGACAAATACTCCATCTTGGCCTATTACAAATAGCCTTGACGCCATGATACAAAAGCATGAATTAGTCTGCATCTGTCAAACAGAATCAGCTGAATCTGCAATTCTAGTAACATTTCTAATGTGCAAATCAAGAGTTCACAAATAAACTACATTTTCTGATGAGTTACTAAATTATATTACAATTGTGTCAACTTTTCAGTTGAACTGCCTAAATGTCTATGCCTTGTCACGAAGACAACAGCAAGTAATTCCTTTATCGCCCGCCCCTGATAAATATATGCAGTGTCTTCACACGGTCCAGATAGGCCCAGTGGTTCGTTATTGCATCTCCTTGGAGAAAGACGTGACCATTACCAGGTGAGGAGGACTGCACATCTGTATGAAGATGGCTGTTTATATTCACTTTCAAATGCTTTCAATTTGGCTATAAAATACAGATTACAAATACCTTACTACCGGTATACTGCTTCTCACACCTAGTTTGAGCAATATGTTCCAACCGATCCATACCCACACTGTTACACCTGTTTGACAAAAACAAATAATAAAAAACATTTGAGCAATATCAGTATGTGGTGGCTTTTGTCTACTTTATTTTGAATAAGTAAAGTTGTATGTCTTCTGTGAGAGAGCTAAATAACATCTTACAAAATACATTGTAGAAAAATGGCAGTTCTAATGTTTAACCTTATGATTTTTTACCATAATAGACAGATTTGTATTATCAGTAATAACTTTATGGGATGCACGGTTGGTTCTTTCAGCTTTATATCACCTGCTCCACTTACATAAAATAATTGTATATGTCAGTTGCATGTTACTAAAATTATAATTGTTTTTCCACATTTTATCTTAGAAACCCTTCGTAGGCCCTAAAGTCGTCCCTGCTTAAAGAACACACACAGCTCGGCCTGTCTAACATCAGACGACTGTCCCATCATAAACCTGATGTAACATCAGTAGGCAGAAAGTCTGAACAGTATTTCTGTTACATTCCCCATCAACGCTGCAGTTTCAGTATTTAACTGTTAACTTTCACTCCACCGTGGCCTTCTTCTTCGTCCTCTTCCTCTTCCTCTTGGCTGTCTGGGCTTCAGCAGGGATGGGCGTGGCCTCTGTCCGTTTCATGTCTTCCTCACTGTCGCTCTGCTCTTTTGACCCAATGTCTGGCCGGCTGCACGCTGCCTCTAGTGGCCTGGAGGCAGGTGGGTCGCTGCACGCTGCCTCTAGTGGCCTGGAGGCAGGTGGGTCGCTGCACGCTGCCTCTAGTGGCCTGGAGGCACTGCAGAAGAGAACAAAGGTTCAGATCAGGGGTCTGAAACTGGGTCGGGACCGTTTGAGAGGTCACACTAAAACCTCGGTAAAACAGAGGCTATTAAATACAAGTATAAAGTGATGTCATGTGACACATATAGCCAATCGCCAATTAAATTACCTTTTAAACCTCTAGAGGATTCTGCTCTGGTAGATGAGGTATTTAACTCCTGGCACATAATTAATGGCCTATACAGGTCACACACTAGTCACCAAGTAAAGGTGTAGTCCGCTATTGCAACCAAATATCTTCTCGCATTTCGCTATCTTACCGTTCTCTGTGCGTGTTGAAAACAGTATCAGCCCTGGCTCTGTAATTAGGAACATAAACAAAGTGGCCAACACCGCTCTCAACAACAAAGCTGCAGCACTACGCTATGCTTCACAATGTGTTTCAATATGTGGAGCGGTGCCATGGAGGGCGCGGACTAATTTTGTGTTGATTTGAGCTTGAAATTTAGAAAGCGTTGAAGAATGCCTGACCCTGCCTTTAAAAGGTGCAGTCAGTAATGCAGGAGAAAGATTGTTGTAATTTGAACTCAATCAAAAACTAACAATGCCACAGAAAGCTCCATCAGAAGGTCAGGAAATTGAGCAGACATGTTCATTCAAAGCAAATTAGAATAGTGAACAAGCAGCAGGGGTTAGGCATCCTGTTCAGGGATGCTCACAGGCTCAATCCCACGACCTTAGAACCCGACCTCTAGGTTATCTTAAACAAACAAAAGTATTAAGACTATGGACTGACGACAATATAGCTTTTTATTAGCATTCGTATGTGGATATCTGTGGATTCAAAACTCAACTCCATCTTAATTCTCACGTCTCAAGTAGAAAATCAGACTAAACAATGGCCACCGGGCGGAAGAGGAAGTCATGGCCAGCATATCCGCTGGTTGGGAAATATCCCATGAATAGGGCTGTCCCAAATACCATTTTACAGGCTTCAGAATTCTTGGTGGTATTTCCAAATGAGTATTCGAATACTCATTCTCAAAAACACATTAAAAACACTCAACTATAATTAAGGCTTCAGAACATGTATAAAATCAAAGAGGACGGCAGGACCATTTGAGTTTTCAATTGCACATAAATGTAAAACAACAAGTACAATTAACGTGTTTACCTTTGAGTCAACTGAGTCAGATCGCCTAAAAATATAATTTTTTTGTATGCTTATAAAGCTAGAAAACTAAATGCATTGTGTTAGCTGGGCTTTATGTAGCTGGCTATGCTAAGTTGTTAGCTTTGTCTAAGATAACAAAACACAAGTGCTGTCCGCATATCGCCCATAGCAACATTTATCAACGCACACCCACTTTTATAGTAGGGGGGTTCAACCTTCGGCTTGCTGCCGCGGTGGGCACAGCTACTGCCGCCGGTAGTGTGAACGTCACTTAAACGTTATAAGCTAAAGTGATACTTACTCCACGATGACTTGCTTGGGGCCTTGAGCGCCGGCCGGCCCGGGACGCCTCTCCAGCAGAGCCACGAAGAAGCCGTGGGTGAGGGTCTTGGATGGGCTAGCCCGTAGACACTGGCTTAAAGGCTCCAGGCCACGCTCGGGCCACTGGGGCAGCAGGGGACACAACCTGAGAAGGCAGCACAATAATAATATTAATATTAATAATAATAATAATAATAATAATAATAATAATCTGGATGTCTTGGAAGGTTTTACAGTATACTGTATTTATAATATTCAATTGTAAAGAATGTGCAGTGGTCTCTTCATTTTTTCCACGGGTGTATTTGTATCTTTTTCTGCTGTGCTACATTTAGCACTTTAGCTAGCGTAAGCTCCAGGAAAAGACCCCCCCTCCACCCTCCACCCTCCACCTGAAGCACGGGTTCTGGCGCAGGCAGGCTTCCACCACCTCCTCGTTCTCCTGGGCGTGCACGGAGCAGGTGGAGTAGACCAGGCGCCGCAGGCGGGGGAACGTCAGCGCGTGGTTCAGGCACAACCGCTGAAAGGATGCCAGGGAGGCCAGGCGAGCTTGCTCCCCCTGCTGGACGGAGGAGGAGGCGCTGTCGTCTCGTAGACTCACCATACCTGGGATGGACACACACACACACACAGTAAATCACCACCACCGCAACCATTGTGTGTGTGTGTGTGATCGTGGGTAAGAGTCAAGACATGATATAGGAAAGAAAAACTTAAAGAAAGAAAATGGAATGGAAATGTTGTGTCTCGTCACTGGGTGGGTTGGAGGGAGGCCCCGTCTCAAGACAGGGCCTCAACAGCCTCGCAAGAACATGAAGCCTGTATAAATCTGGAAACCCCTCAATGCAAGTGTTTTGTCTCTCTTCTAAAACAACCAGGCCGATCAGCAGCTGGTCAAGTCAAGCTGACTGGCTGAGATAAACGTAGGTAGTCCGTTTGATCGAAAGGCATTAGCACCACCCTTAATGAGAAACTCTTTTGAATTGAGGGTTTCCAGACTGACTCACTCATGGGGAAATGAAAATGGAGCTCACTAAAGCCTCCTTCCTCAACCTGTGTCTGTAATTGCACCTTGTGGTAGATACCGGCATTACAAAAACATTGATTTGGTTTGAGGAGCACACAAATCACACTCCCTATGCACCACATTATTCAGTTGTCATAGAGACATGTCGGCTGACCTGATCCACTGCAGGATGGGTCCAGCAGGATGTATTCCACATCCTTGTACTGGGGACTGTCGGCGTCCACCTTCAGGAAGTCCTGATTGGCCAGACGGTGGCATGTGACTCCCGCACGAAGCAGCAGGGTGGCCATTGTGGAAAGCCGCTTGCCGTCTAGGTCGAAGGCGAACAGCGTCCCCTTGTTGCGCATGACGGCCGCCAGGTGGCTCGTCTTGTTGCCGGGGGCGGCGCAGGCGTCGATCACATGGGTACCAGACGCGGGGTCGAGGAGGTGGGCGGGGAGACAGCTAGCTTTGTCCTGCAGAATGATGTGCCCGGCCTTGTAGAGGAAGTGGTCGTGGAAGTCCGTTTTGGGGGAGAAGACTAGCACGTCCGACAGGTGCAGGTCTCTGACAAAGGCTTTCCCCGTCACGTTCAGGTTGTCCAGTTTGTACGCCTGCCCGAGGTACCTGAACCCGTCACGCTTCAGATAGTCGACGGCGTCCTCCACGGTTGTCTTGAGGGTGTTCACACGCACATACCTGGGCAGCCGGTCGCTCTCTGGCTGCTTGACACTCGCCGGGAGTAGGTCCTTGTTCTTACTGACCTTCTGCTTGATTTTCATGCGGGCCAGAGCTGCCTGCAGCCGGGCGCGATGCTTCATCATCAGAGCCTTCCAGGCTCCCCCACACTTCACGCCCTGGCCGATCAGAAGGTCGTAGACCAGCACCTTGGCGATGTTCATCTTCATCTTGGACTGCTTGAGGAGCTTTGTGGAGCCGATGATGTCCTCCAGGACGGCGGAGTACTTCTGTGTCTCGCACACCAGAGCAAACAGCTGTTTGATGTTCGGAAATTTGCTCTCGTAGACCAAGGTCTTTAGGACGCCCTGTTTCTTCTGGGCTTTATCCAGGATCTCGGCAGCTTTCGTGTACAGAGCCATGTTTAAAATCAGACCGCTCTGATGTTACTATAACGACAGCTCAAGTCAGACACTAAAATGGCATTTACTTTATATTATGTATATTACCTGTGATTGGCGCATACCTGGAACGTGCGCTTCTAGCCAAAATGTCAATGTTCCAGACAGAATAAAGTTTCCCACATAACATGCCAACTCCGATCCGCATGGAAGCGAAGGGTCGTGACCCCGGAACAACACACGTGTTTTTTATGACGTAGCTCTGAACTAGCCAATGGCCGCTCGGTGCGCTGTCGACGCAACGGAAGCTACGAAGCTTTACAGCTCGTATTGATTTGAACGTTTTACTATTACAATTATTATTATTATTATTGAATGCCACTTCATATTCTATGATTTACGTTTTGTAAATAAAAAGAAACTACTCTAACAGAAATAATTAAATTACATTTTATACAATGGGGGAACGTTAAGGTGCTCTTGCCTAGTGTTCTTATGGGTATTGTCAACAGTTAGTTACAACTACAGGACAAAAACAGCATGAATTCCATTAAATCAGACATTTAAATTAAATGTTCTAAATGTGAGAATTATGCCACAATCTTATTGTATTTCATTTACCCCCTAATCAATATAATTATTTCAAATCCACATGTATTCATCCGAATAATAAATACTTAAAGAAAAATATTTATTTTTCCATATACATTTAAAATGTCCAGATTTATCCTTTCTAAACATATGGTCCATGTATGCATAGGTAATGTGCACTAGATTAACAATAACCATATGAATTGCTCTCAGACCCAGTTTTAAATTGCACTACCTTGTTTACAATAATTATGTTTATACTGTTAGTTCAACCATTATGAAAATATAACCATGAGTGTAATATAACTCAAAATTAAGTCAGAGCCACTGGACTGAGGTCACCCAGAATTACCTTAACTCATGTCAAAGTGACACAAATAAAAAATAAACAAGACATAAAATAACATCCTGGCAGTTTAAAAAATTTAGCCACATTTCTTCAGACATCTGACGCAAACCATTCAAACACTTTAACTGGATTCTCGAGGAAGCTACTGTAAAAAGAAAAAAAAAAAAGAAGCACAAAAGCTTGTTTTACATCTGAACAAAAATATGTCTTAAGATTTAGTACACAAAGTCACAAAACTATAATAGGTCAGTAACAAACTGGAGGTATTGTGTTGTTTAGAGTCAGAGGCGCTAGCACAGTTGAAGAGGAATTTACTGACACACACACTCAAGTAAAGCATATGCATGTCCATGCATGTGCAGACAGCAGAGCATCAGCAGGTTTGATCTGTAGTGATTGGAGGCTAAATAATCATCTCAGGCACTATGCATAGGCGAAACATAATGCAGCACCTATAGCCTTTGAGTTAGAACAGTCATAGGTCCCTGTGGTCACCATAGTGACACTGATGTTCTAGGCCATGTTGTCTTGTCCACTTTATCTCCCATTACAGGAACAATGATTATAAGGGTTTATCCTCCACGATCGCTACACCGGACCAGGTGCTGTCACTACAAGTTTCGTATGTTGCCAGTTCAGAGAGGCAGGCTTCATGTGGTACAAGGTAGGAGAAGGTGGAAGACACTGACAGACAGACAGGCAGGCAGACAGGCAGACGTGTGAGGAAGACAGGCCCGCTCCCCCGGGCCCCTCAGGGCCTGAGGGCCCCGCTGGACCTCTTGCCCTTCCTCTTGCGGAGGGCGTCCCGGTAGAGCAGCAGCCTCTCGGTAGTGTGAGGGGGCAGGCGGCTGCGGCGGGCCCTCACCACACTGGCGGCCGTGGGGTACAGGCGCTCCAGGCCCCCGCAGGTGGCCGGTGCCGCCAAGAGGCCGCGGGCGGCGCTCTGGAGGCGGGGAAACCTGCCGCATCCCCTCCAGTGGAGCGCCACGGACGCCCCCTTCAACAGCGGCTCCGCCAGGTAGCGGTCTAGCTCCGACGCCGCCCTGCTCCTCTTGGGGGCCGGCTGCAGGAAGCTGACGATGGACCCTCGCTTCAGACCGCCGTCATGGCCACCGTCTGCATGACGGCTGTCGGCATGGCCACCGTCATGGCCGCTGTCGGCATCATGGCTGCCGTCGGCATCATGGCCGCTGCCGCCATCGTCCACCAGCTCCCCCTCGGGCGTGGCTGTGTGGGGAGGGCCGGGGGAGGTCGGGGAAGAGGCAGCCCCCTCCACCAGGGCCTCCACCAGCGATCGGGCCTGGGCCTTGGATGGGGCGGAGAGGAGCGGCAGGTCGCCCTCCTGCTTGGCTTCAGGGAAATGCTGAAAGGTCAAACACAATGTGAAGAGGTTGTGCTCTTAGAAAAGACTTTCGGATTTCTTCTGTTTTTTTCCCGCTTGACTTTGTTACCAAGTGCGACTTAAACACTTAGAATCCACACAATACACTACCTGTACCTTGTCTAACCCTTATAATACCCTACCTGGAGCTCCACCCTGGGGTCCAACACTCATAATACCCTACCTGGAGCTCCACCCTGGGGTCCAACACTCATAATACCCTACCTGGAGCTCCACCCTGGGGTCCAACACTCATAATACCTTACCTGGAGATCCACCCTGGGGTCCAACACTTATAATACCCTACCTGGAGCTTCACCCTGGGGTCCAACCCTTATAATACCCTACCTGAAGCTTCACCCTGGGGTCCAACCCTTATAATACCCTACCTGAAGCTCCACCCTCGGGTACAACCCCTATAATACCCTACCTGAAGCTTCACCCTGGGGTCCAACCCTTATAATACCCTACCTGAAGCTTCACCCTGGGGTCCAACACGGTTGCCAGGACGAGGTGCTCCTGCCATATCAGGGCCTGGCATTGGGTGTGCAGACCCGTCCGCAAGGCCTTGCAGAAGGGGGCGTAGCTGGTGGTCCGGGCCTCCAAGGTCTTGTCCAGGCCGATCAGAGAGGGGATGACGAGGGAGTAGGTCATGCCGTTGCCCTGGAGGACCTACAGATGTGGACAGATGTTACCTACAGTAAGGCTGTTGGAACACATTTTGAATCGTGATTTCACTTTCGGCTCTTAAAAAGAGAGTTGCTCCGTTGGACTCCAATGGACCGTTTTTTTTTGCTAATTACGTTTTGCAAGTAGCCTCTTGTGTTCCGAATGACACGTGAATGTGCAAATCCGCCCCTCCCGGCGTGAAACTGAATGTTCTAATTAAAAAGTATCAAGGGAAATTTCACATTTACTGTTGATTTGTAAATTGCAGTTAAGTGCAGTAAATGCAACATCTTTCCAAAATCATTGAGCAATCATGTTAAATAATCGTGATTTTAATATTGACCAAAATAACCGTGATTTATGATTTCGTAATAGAGCTCCTAACCACCAGTATCGCACTTCAACCTAATTGACTTGTAAAAACTAATCCTCTGTGAGACTGAAAGGTCAGCTCTGTGAGACCAACCTTTCAGCGCCACACCTGCAGTACCGCCCACTAGGGGCCAGGAGACAGCGACATACCTGGACGGCCTCCTCGAAGGGCTCCAGCAGGCCCAGGATGTCAAGCAGCTGCTCCCGCTTGGCGCTGAGCAGCGGCGGGGAGCTGCCGGCATCCCTGGCGTCGGCGCGGGCCAGCGCCAGCGTTGCCGTGACGCCGGCCCAGGCCCTCTCCGTGACGACACGCCGCATGGACACCAGAGCAGCGCTCCAGTGGCAGGCGGGGCCCGGGGAGCACAGCAGCACGCCACAGTCCTTCAGCAGCTCCTGGATGAGGGAGGGGGGGTGCCAGCGGTTAACAGTGGTGCAGAGCCATATAGAAGAGAGAGTTGCGCCAACTCCGTTGTTTTTTACAGCAATGGCGGATCGTGGAACAAGGTTAACGATACCCGGAAGATAGCCAGTCTACCCTAAAGCGGCTCCAGCTAGTACAAAATGCTCGCCTTATAACGGGCACATGAAAACGGCAGCATAACACCCATTTTGGCACCATTCATTAGCCTCCCGTACAGGATGAATGGACTGGCCCCTCTGCATCTGTCTGAGCTGTTACATCGTCATTCCACAGCAAGATCACTAAGGTCTACCACCCAGCTCCTCCTGGATGTCCCTACAGCCAGGCTTACAACCTGAGGGGACAGAGCATTTGCCCCAATATTATAGAACCGTCTACCATTGCACATTCGAGAAGCACAGACCAATCTACTTTCAAACCCACCTTTTAACTTGGCTTTTAGTCCTAATTGAGCTTGGCTTCTGATGTGTCCAACTGTCCTGTGTGTATCTAAGTTGTTTTTATGAATTAGCATTTTGTAAAATGTATCTCTTCTCCTGTAAAGCACTTTGTTTGTTTTAAATGTTCTTTATAAATACATTTGACATCAGCCACAAATACTAGTACCCCAATACAAATTGATTATAAATGTAAAATGATGCATTTATTTACTACCGTATTTTCCGGCATATAAGACGACTTACACCGGGAAGGTGTAAGTGAAGGGCGGAGCAAGCTTCAGGCGTCCGGGACGCCCGGGTATGGAAAGAAGAGAGTGGCGCTGTGCCCAGAAAAACTGCGAGTATATCCCAAACGCTATATTTTAACTGGAAAAATTGGGGGTCGTCTTATAAGCCCAGTCATCTTATAAGTCGGAAAATACGGTACTAATGACCAAAAATTGCATTTATCCATCTGTATCTATTGGTTCAAATTGACCACCGAGCACTTCCTTGAAATGTTTTGGTCATGTGACCATTAATGCAAAGTTCCATTGGCACAACTCCATTCTACATAGCTCTGCAGTGGTGCAGCTTAATCACAGGATGTTTAAGTGTCTCTATATGCCTTTCTGCCACTAGGTGTCGCAATACGGCATCAGCAAAACAAATGACACACACACACGTATATGAAAACTAGAAAACATGAACATCGCCCAGATGTTCAAAAATGTTCCTCCAATTCTGAACTCACTGTTTGCTTGTTATTAATTGTATTATAATATA
>JAODOY010033928.1:5964-21572 GCA_025399855.1 Forbesichthys papilliferus | reverse complement strand
ATATATATATATATATATAGACTGTTATGTCATCAGGAAAACCTGTTAAATATTCTAAACTTTTAATACAAATAAATGTTTTTTTGCTACATGAGTGAGTTTTCCTTTTGAATCATTGTTTTGAATTTATTTTTTCTTTTCCTCTTTATTGAGCCACTAAATAAAATAAGGGATATTTTTCTGGCTCCAAATGAGTTTATCATTGCTTTTGAATAAAGCACTAATTTATTTTGCCAACAGCAATAGACAGGGTTGATGTATAATTATGTTGGTAGGATTTAGGGGACAAAGTGTTGTAGACACTCCGGTACAATAGGTGGCGTCATAATCCGATTAAACTAGTTGCTTGCTGTCAGAAAATCATTCAGAGGATTCAGAAGTAATTAACAACGCTTTGAATAATGGCGGATGGCTATAATCAAATACCAGTTTTGTTTTCTTTCTCTTCCTTTTCCCGGCCTTCGTCAGTGCCTTTGGGTTCTGGATACGACGTCCTTATTCAGACGTTTTTATCACTCTATGGCCACCAAATAGACGTGTTTCAAAAATGCCTTATTCAGTTATACTCTGACGAATGGGGACAATACATAGATTTGCCCAAAGGATTTGTCGTAGAGAAAAGATGCAAGCTACGACTGATGCCATTACAGTCAGAGGTAAGGTGATCGTTTTCTTGCCAAACGAGATCCATATTTTCTGGATTTTCTAGGCGCTGTAAACAGACAGACGGGTGTGCGACACGCGTTAAAAGTTACTGAGACCGCTGGCAGGTGAATGTGTGTGTCACATCTGATCTTGGGCCGCACAACCGAACTGACTACTTCAATGGGATTAGTATATGGCTGGTATCACCAGCATAAGGCAGCCTGTCTGTTTTACAGTAGCCTACAACAATCACACCATCGTTGCGCAGCAGTCGGAATCGTCTTTAGGCCTACAATAAACTCCACTGAGGTGGCTAACTTGATAAATGGATAGACTGGCAAAACGACTGGCATCGACGCCAATGGTCAAAGATGCGTTTATAATTCACACATGGCCGGTGCGTAATATATGCATGGTTTATATTGTATCTTTCCCCCAGGCAACGTCTTTGGGGAACATGTACCCAAGCACGACTGCATTTTTCTGCTGTGACATTCAGGAGAGATTTCGACCTGCTATCAAGTATTTTGGAGACATTATCAGTGTGGCACAGAGACTGGTATTTTCTTCCAGAACCTTTTCAATTTAGTAGTTACTAAAGTATAAACATTGTGTCTACCCATATTTAATTTCCTTCTGGTCTATTTTCCCGTTAATAATCTTACATTCCATCCTATAATCCGCCCAATATTGCCACTTAGTTCCAGGGAGCGCACATCCTGGACATTCCAGTCATCGTATCAGAGCAATACCCCAAAGGTCTGGGCAGGACTGTGCCAGAGCTGGACCTGTCTGAAGCCAGGCTGGTCTTTCCAAAGACCAAGTTCTCCATGGTACTTCCCGAAGTGGAGAGTGTGCTAGCAGAGCTGCGGACTGTTCGCAGCGTGGTACTCTTCGGGGTGGAGGTAACATAATGTGCAGCCACTTGTCTATACATTTTTATGATATAGGCCTACGCTACGCAAAGTCAAATACCTTATATGAATATTTAATCACAGAGGAGAACTATATATACACTAAATGTCCCTCCCTCACATGACCTCGTCTTCTCCCTTACTTAGACCCACGTGTGCATCCAGCAGACAGCTCTTGATCTGGTGGGTCGGGGCTATGAGGTTCATATTGTGGCCGACGCTACGTCTTCCCGCAGCATGATGGACAGGATGTTCGCGCTGGAGGTGCGGTAGCAGTTGCCGTTTCTCAGTGTTAAACACGCCGTACTATTCAATAATAATGAGCAGTGATGTAAAGTGTAACTATCCATAGCACAACATTGGTAATTATCTGCATTTTTTGTATCAACGTATATTTCTCATCTTCATTGAACCTCAGCTATAATAACACAGTAACTAATAGTGCCGGTGTTGTTTCCCTCCCTGTAGAGAATGGCTCGTATTGGTGTCATCATCACCACCAGCGAATCGGTCCTCCTTCAGTTGGTAGCAGACAAAGAGCACCCGAAGTTCAAGGAGATCCAGAACATTATCAAAGCCAGCGCTCCAGAATCAGGCCTTCTCTCCAAAATCTGAAAGGTTAAGTCGTGATCTTCTATAATGGAACACATGCTTCTGGTTGTGTAACCTTTGACTGTAGTAAATGTATATTGTTACATGCATTCGCAAAAAAAGCAATAATCCATATTTAAAACCAGTGATAGAATCAGACTCTGATAGAATCAGAACCAAAACTCTTTCCAAAATAAATGTGATTTATTTGTACAGTGGAAAACATTTGGTACATTAGTAGAGGAAAAATACTAGAGGCAATGCACATACAGCTGTTATTCACACAACAGCAGATTTAGAGACCGAAATTCATGACTACTCAAACTATTTATTGTATTTATGTGTATTTACTAACTGACAATTAAGATAAGGTTTTGGAAGTAACCGGTTCTCATTGGGCCAACTGCAGAAGTCCAGTTCAAAGTTACTCAAACTTGATTCCCTGGGCCAAGGGCAGGTCCTTGCTGTAGTTGATTGTGCTGTAGGGAGGGACATTGTTAATTAAAGCACACAAACACACAGCATCTAACAATGAGCTACTTTCAGATTTAAAACGCTGAATAGAAATCAGGAAGACCATTGAAGATAATAAGATTTTGCAATTTATCGAAAGTCTGATTAAAATTCCATCGCGCAAATCCTGCTAAACGCTGCTAAGGACTCTACTAATGGAAAGTGGTGGGCAAACCGTCTTTGCCCTCACGTACCACGTGGAACGCCTCATGTACTGCTTCCAAGAGTCACTGCCTGACTCCCTTCCTCCTCCTGTGTGTTTCTCCCCACCTAGAAGAGAGAGAAAAAAAAAGACATTAACTACTTAGTTTTCTCTTAGCAGGTCAGCAACATCTAACATGCACTATTTGTATTATGTTTAGAATGTGACAATATTTTAAATAGAATAGCGGTCATGTTAACGGCATATTGGCTTCGAACATGATGAAGAAGGACTTATTCAGTTTGTATACTGATGGCCGTGGATACATACGGATGCATGTATACGAATAGGTACTAATATGCAATTTTAATATATTTATAGTGGGAAATATTGCTTGTGTGCATGTTAAATAGAAGTTAAAAGTTAATTAAGTTAATTAAAAGTTGTTTTTGATAGATAGATAGATAGATAGATAGATAGATAGATAGATAGATAGATAGATAGATAGTGTGTACACAGAAAACGGAGCCAGCCAAAAGACACTGCCTACGTACCAAAAGCTCCTCCGATCTCGGCTCCACTGGTAGGAATGTTGACGTTCACAATTCCACAATCGGAGCCTTTAGGCCTGGGAAGGGGGGGAAGAAAGGGAACCGTGGAGCTTTAAAGCCAGATTAAACCAATCATAGCTACTGGCCTCATTTCTTCAGAACAAAACATTATAAAATGTCTGTTATTCTCACCCAAGCCAGCGGAAAACACGTCCCATGTCTTTAGTGAAGATGCTGCTAGACAGGCCCTGTTTCACCTCATTGTTCCAGGCGAACGCCTCCTCTTCTGTCTGAGCAAGCACCACGTCATTTCCCAGTTAAAACTTAAGCACACACCATTTCCGTAGATTATCAACAGGCATTTGAGACATTTAGATGGGAAAAGTGTCCGTTTACCTTAAACTTTAGAACATAAAGGATCGGGACGAAGGTTTCTGTGTGGACAATTGCAGCGTCGTGCGCTAGTCCTGTGATGAGTGTGGGTTCCACATAGTTTCCTGGACGATCAATCACCTTGCATGAGGCAAAGATAAACAAAGTGGAAATATCAGTTGTCAACCATAGTCCATTGTGATAATATAGACAATGAATTTAAATTTGAGATTTTGTGTAGCAGTTGGGTTAACGATTAAATCATGATTTGTTTCTATATATCTTTTAGGGTATAGAGTCTATATTTACTAAATAATACAATATATTGAAATTAAGATGTGAAAGGGTGCTGTATGTAGGATTTGAGCTATTTATTTAGTTTAATTAACGTCGATCAGCCAGTAAGTGTAATGCGCTGGTTGCTAGCTCCTGCCTCCATATAAGTAGATTTATAGTTTGCCAGCTACTTGAACATATCTGATAATTTCCTATTTTTCCAGCTTGGTCCATTAAAAGGTCCTTGCTTGTCAATCACATAAATACGCACACAGCTGTAAACAGGATTCTCAGTGGGCTCCAGAGGGAGGGAGCATAGGGGATGGGTTTTTGGGTAGCTGATTTATTAAATGTCACCATTTCCTTTGTTATCTAGCTCTGCTTGTACCTTTCAAATCCTACCTACAGCAGCTTTACGTTGAACATGTTTATCTAACTACACATATGAATTGGTGTTTGATGTTTAGAGGAAAATAAAAGGGTTTGTTGTACACAGCCTAGCTAATGTGCCGTCTCATTATTCAAACATTATCCATGCAAAATATGTCATTTGCATCACATGCCATCCTGATTAAAAAGGGAGAACTATCAGCCTTCTGCTCTCCTCCACACACACAGTCCTCAACTACAACACACACACTACATCATACCTTTCCCACAGTCACAAATCTTCTGCTCTCCACTACAACATACCTTTCACTCACACACACACACACACCAACGTACCTTTCCTCCACACACAACTGCGCCACCTTGCTGCTTGGCCTGCTCAACAGCATCCAGGTACTGCTGCACGGCTTGCTTGGTGTGCAGAGGACCGTACAGCGTGCTGGCTGTTGTGGGAGGGAAAATGCATTTACATGTATTCCTTTGACACTTGATTGCTAATAATTGATCCTTTCATTCATTATCTTTGGCAAGCTGTGTGTAGAAAAAGAGAATAAACATACGGTCCCAAGGATCTCCAATACGAACTTGTTTGTAGGCCTTGGCAATCCTCTCCACCACTGTGTCATGGAGACTCTCGTGCAACATCTGAGAACATGCACAACACATTCACTGTCAATAACTGCATTGTAATGTGCTTTACAGCATAGAAAATATACATTCTCAAAAGGCTCATTCTATTAGGACTTTTTTTTTTTGAAGGTTTAGCAATACCTAAAACTATAATAATAGGATTTAAGAGTAAAGGCTCATTTATGCTTCTGCGTTGCACCTATGTGTAGCCTACGGAGACAGCTACTGACTCCGTCGTGAGCATGTTATACTTATGCGCTGGTCTGTTGGTCGCCCGGACCTCAGCGCATTAAACGCACATGCAATTTATGTGAAGTCCCAAAATGCGGATGTGCCATGTCTTATTATGCGCCAGAATTAGAACACATTTTCTGGTAACGTTTTTAAATGAGCATATACAAATATTTCTCTCCAAATCTCCTAGTTACACCAACATTTATCATAGGAAACAATCTGCAGAAATACAATAGTATTAATAAAAGACTGCTTTTCACTGCCCGACAACAAGGAAATACCATGTTGTAGGATACGTAGAATCAACAGACGTAAGGTAATGTAGGGTATATGGCCACGGCCTACAGCGTATCCTCACAACTCTGTTTTTGCCAGAGATTTCGTCAAGGACAATTTACAAAATAAATCCACCACAAATGAGAGGAAAGATGCTTGTTACCAGATTTATCTTAAAGCTAATTTCAATCTGCAGTCCCTGAGCAAGCTCACGTGTGTTATTGTTTTGGAGCGTTGCCACACGTTAGCGGGGACAGTTTTCCCCAAATTAGAAATCTCAATCGATCGCCTTTGCTTACGGTAACGCAATATAGCGCTAACGCATCGAATTGTGGCCCCTGTATCGTGATACACATCTCCAGCTTCTTGGAGCTGCCAATACACAGCTCTAAAGGGCAGTGCCCTTTCTCCAGGACCACTGCAAGTATGAGCGTGGCCTAGCTGCCGCTAACGCACAGTCGGTGCTCACCAGTCTCCTGGTGGTGGTGCAGCGCTGGCCGGCTGTTCCCACTGAGGCGAACACCGCAGAGGGCACCACTAGGTTCAGGTCAGCATCCTCAAACACTATAGGCAAAGGGGCACACGTCGTCACATAGCAACCCTTTTAGACATTGTTTATATACACAGTACATGTGTATGTACGGCTGGGTGTTAGCTTTCATTACAGTCGTTGGGTTAGCAATAAGCCATAAGGTGACTTGATGTAGTGAACTATATCACCTCACCACTTCTAAAACATTACTCAGTGGGCTTTAATGTAGAGAAATCCCTAAGTCCTTTTTTTGTCTATGTTTGATTTTATTATTTATTTTATTAACTTTGAATACACATACAGTATGTTTTAGGTTACAGACGATATGTTCTTACCTATTATTGCATTGTTTCCACCGAGCTCCAGCAGCTGTCGACCTAGCATGACACAGCAGTTGAACTGATAATGCCATTTTGTTTATATGAAGGTCAAGCCGTGTTAAAGGTTCAGGAGAGGAATCACATACCAAATCTCTCTTGTACCATCATGGCGACCATCTTGCCCACATAGGTGCTGCCAGTAAAGGACAGCAGATCCACGCGTTCGTCCTTTGCCATTGCAGTACTGTGGAATGAGCAACGGACATCGACTGTTTATCACTTCCGTAGAACATCACTAGATTAAAATTGAATTAACGTTCTGCTTTTGAACTTTACTATAATCTGTTTGACAGAAGAAATACATTTACATGTAATACATTGGGATATAGTTGAATATACAACCCTCACCCAATATCAGCGCCTCCACAGGTCATGGAGCAGATGGCACCAGGCAGGTTGTTTCGCTCGAGGACTCCAGCTACGATTCTGTTGAAACAAACAAACAAAAACACACAGTGTATATACACAATGCTTATATATCTATGACAGCCAAACAGTTATCCTTATTGTGGGGGTAAATGTAATTAGAATGCATTGCTGCTGCTTTCCAAATGGTCAGTTGGTGTGTACTCCACTTACTTGGTCACAGCTACACTTGTGAGAGGGGTGGTGGGGGCTCCTTTCCTGTTCAGCAGAAACAGTCATGTCAGGCACAGAAACGCTAGCTTGGCTCTACCCAGTCTACTGCTCTGAGGTTATAGGTCGTTGATGTCAAGCTTGTGTTTCTAAATGGTGGTGGGAGCTACTGTAGATGAAGCAATACAAAAAGTTGTATCAAGGCTGATTGGTTAAAGGCGGAGCATTTTGAATGCAACGACTGTAAGCCACCAATGGAGCGTGTCCAGTCTAGACCTTCATGAAGTAAATTTGGGGTCAGATTATACCAGGCTACATAAATACTGCATTTTCACATTCATACCGATTCTATTGTATATGACAAGACTTGGGGTTAATACAAATTGTTGTGACACACTTAAGCAACATTTATTGACACAAAAGACATTTTGCCACAGGTGTATTCAACAGCAGTGCCCTCACCAGAGACACACGTCCCCACAGGTGTATTTAACCGCAGTGCCCTCACCAGAGACACACGTCCCTACAGGCGTATTTAACCGCAATGCCCTCACCAGAGACACACGTCCCCACAGGCGTATTTAACCGCAGTGCCCTCACCAGAGACACACGTCCCTACAGGCGTATTGCACCGCAGTGCCCTCACCAGAGACACACGTCCCCACAGGTGTATTTAACCGCAGTGCCCTCACCAGAGACACACGTCCCCACAGGTGTATTTAACCGCAGTGCCCTCACCAGAGACACACGTCACCACAGATGAGGGCGATAGCGTTGTTCCAGCCATACACAGCCACAGGGAAGTTGAACGCTGTGATGATGCCAACAAGCCCAACAGGGTTCCACTGTTCAATCAAGGCATGGCCTGGGCCTGGGAAGAGACAGAGACACACTTAAAATGTTATATAGATTCATAATAGTTGTGTTGAGAAACATGGGGAGAAATAAAAGGATTTCTTTAAGATTCCTTTGTGTCATTTGCAAATACAGTAACTTAATGCTGTTTCTTTCAAAAACTCAATCTCCAAACACACTTTGAAGGAGAGCATGTGTGTGTATGCATAACGCTTTGCTATTAATACATGCATTACACAATAATAAATTGCATCAAAGAAATGCAAACTATTTATGCTGACGTTCTGATGGCAGGACGGGTCCACCAATCATTCTTGACAGACCAACGGCATAATCACAGACATCAATGTATTCTTGCACCTCTCCCACTCCCTCAACATAGATCTTGCCCATCTCCAGGGAAACCTAGGGATTTTAAAAACAACCAATTGAACTACGTTCTTAAACAAAAACCCAGCACACCCCACTAGAACTAAGAATAGTTGAACCACTTAATCACTGAAACCAAAAAATAAACATGTACCAAGCTCCCAAGAAGTTTGATCTTTGCTCTTAATGCATCTCCAATCTGTCTCACAATTTCGCCTCTTTTAGGAGCTGGAATCTGTCGTAAAGCAAATACAGTTTTTACATGAACATCTTTTGATTTATTTTAAATACAAATTATCTTTCAAATGTAAAACTTACATCTGCCCAAACCTTCCAGGCCTCCCTTGATTTCTTGACAGATTCTTCATATTCATCCATTGTTGCCTTTACAACAACACAGTTACTTTATGTAATAACTAAAGAATAACAGGATAGAGACCCTTGCTCATCTTGAAGTGAAATTACTTATTAAACCATCACCCTGTACGGTAGCTTCTAATCCAGTCCAGTCATCACACTGACAGGACTCAGGTTGGAACTCAATTTAATTTCCAATTGACTTCCATAGTTTCTCAAAAAGCATACTTCTAATCAGTCTAGAATTAACTTTGCAGTCTATAGTTTGTCTTGTCAAATAGGTGTAATATGTGTTACATGTTAAGCCTAATATACACATGTCTTTAAATGATAAGAAACAAACTGAACTAACTTGTTAATGTTAGGATATGAATATTTGAGATTCAATGGAATCAATAGGGAGGAGTTCAGCGGACGTTGGTTTAATTGAGGCAAGCTAGTTGAAGGGTTACATGTGTTACATTTATATTTTGCTTTAAAGATCTGTTCTGAGATTACCTGTCGCACTCTTGCAATGGGTTCATTGTTGGCAGGGCAGTGCGACGTAATAATCTGAAAAAAGATCACATTATTAGCAGTAACCTAAAGACTTGACATCACTTAAGACACGTTGCTACGATTTGTTAGTTGAATAATTTGACATTAAAGAGATTAACATGAATATAAATCATGTCCGGGCTACATGTCCTCCTGTAATTAGGAAATATCATTGGAACCATCAATTCAAGACAATAGATCTACAATTTTTAACTCCATAATAGTTTAACTACTGTGCGACAGTTGAAATAACTATGCAAGTTGCAAATGTATAGCAACGCTGACAGTGACATTGACCTGTAACCAAGAACACGTGTTGCAGGCATAAAACTGCAGGTCAGCTGTCTGTCAATGAATGCTACGTCAACGCTAACCAATTACTATGCAAGTTACTCGTTTCGTTAAAACGTGGCGTTTTAACTATAAAGGGGAACATTGTCAAATGCAATGAAATGCATTCGTTTTTGTCACACCTGAGCATGTCGGATCTCGGATGGCCATTGAAGCCAGTCTTTTGCCACCATTGGCGCTTTGCTAGATTTAGCTAGTCTATTTGTAGAAAAGTGCTAAACAAATAATCACGTAGCTCGCCTTACCTCTCCGCTGCCGCCCCACGTCCCGTTGTAAACCCCGTCGTTTTCCTCGGACAGACCCAAGTCTTTAAGCCAGGCGTATTTGGGCTGGTTGATCAGGAGTGATGACATGGCTGCAGACTGGTGGAAACGGAAAGACAGAACTTTGGGTCTGAGGCCCCGGTTCCATGCAAATCTAACAAGGCAGCGTTGCATGATCTGTGAATTTTGGAATACCCTAGTACGCTTAGACGCGACGCGGAAACCATCGCAGCCATCAAACGCGATTGGTCCAGGTGGACACCGCCTCCCCGTCTCCTTCTTCTTCTACTTTTATTTTCTAAAATGTTGCAGTCTAAAATGAACGTGTATAACCGCCACCTACCGGTCACAGTTTCAGACGAGTAGAAATTAGGCATGTAGGCCTATCTCTACCAGTATCTATCGCCTTGTTGTAAATTAATACATTGTATTACTGCACAGTTGTATTATATACAGAGGCGATGCAAGAGTGTCTGTGGGCCCAAGGCAAAGATAATTTCTTTCAATTCAGTTTATACAAAATCAGACATACTTGATCCTGTGCAACACGGTTGTATAGAGAAATCAAAATAAATTGATCTGGGTTGCTCTGGGTTGTGTGGAACTTCAACAATTACATTATCTGCTGGTACATTCCATGTTGTTGTTGAATCATCCTGTTTTAACATGTTTTGGATGTGCCATGTTTCCTGAGGGCAATCTTCTATATCTTGCATATGTTGCAAATAGCCTTGACTGGCAGCAACTAGATTGGAAACAATTGAGATTTTTCAAATTATCTTTATTTTTAAGATACACTATTCCATGAAATACATTTTAGATGAATATGCATAAATGTTAATAGTTTTAACATTTCATGAACAGAATGGAATTGTAGGTGGATAGATGGCCATAGGGTTATAAATAATGCATTATTTATACTGTTATTTATACAGTATGGTTCACCCCAGATGTCCACCATTTTGCCATTCGGGAAATGCCCACTGCACACCCCGGAGTTGCAGTTTGTGTACAACTGTAAAGCTGTCATTGGTAATGAACATTTTAGATGTCAGGCTTCAACCAAAAATGCTCAAAGGAGGGTATAGAAAATAGAAACAAAATATAAGTACTAAAACAAAAGAATGCAAAACAGTACAGTGATAAGAATTTAGCAGGTCAGCCAACCTTAGCTGGGCATTACATGCCTGATTTTCCGTTTGATAGACGTTTTAATGATAAAAGACAACACCGCAAAAGTGTAGAAGTTTCTGTATAGGGGGAGGGGCAGGGTGGCTCCTATTGGAAACGTGATATTTTAGGTGAGGAGTAGAGAGTAATATTGTGGGTCACGGGTGTGGAGTGGCACGTAGACTACCCTAAAGTTTTGAATCCAAATCAATATTGATGTTAACTGGTTAACCACAAAGGGAATAACCAGACCCAAATCAAGGTTCCCCTTTAACTGATCCTCCTTAGCAAATCTCTTTAAAAGTGTTTAACAGTGAGCTTATTTGTGAGAGTATGGATTGTACATGTACTTCTCAAGTGCAACGATTTTAAATGTAATTGAGTCAATTGACAACTTACTGTAATATCCATCGGAATGTCCATCTTGCACAAATATGTGCCCACCCCACATTCCTTGAGAAGACGTGTTACTTGTTAACTCTGAGCATGTACATGTAACATGCTTCTAACTACTTGGATGTAGTTCACAAGAACTGTACAATGAATAGTTATCATTTTCTAAATATTTATATCCCACATAACCTGTTCCCTGGTTGCACACATTCACATCTTCTTTTCTGCGGAAACAGAAAACCTATACGATATAAAAGGTGTGTATGAAATATGTATTTCCTCGGTGGAGATATTTGGTTTTAAAAGTGAAACCAGTTCCAGTGATGGTCCCGACCGTTAAAGCCTAGAGGACGTCTTACGTCACGCTACACTATTGGATACGCTGATCAGTTTGAATATTTATAAACGGCCATATTTGCAACTCAGCCAAGCCACACATAGGCTACATCTAGTCGGAGAAGGTAAGAAAAACTTATATTTGCCATGCGACGGTATTCTATTGCATTACTGTGTAAGTTTATTTTACACATTTCTGCAGAATAATCTGGCTTCTCAAGATCGAAACGGGAACTTTTGCAACCTTTTATTCAGTCCGGGCGTCCCTGTTTTTCTGGCGGTCTAGTCTCTTTATTAACCCTATAATGAAAACATTTCGCTCATACTACGTTTATTCTAATACTAATATGGAATAGTTTAAATGAACACGTTATAGTATAAGGATCAATATTGAGTATTGACTAATTGTTTCCTATAGATTGTTTGTTTCACTACAATGGCGACCGCACCAGTTACCCCGGCCGGGCCGAAAAGAAGCACATGGGCTACCGGTAGCACGCCATTGAGTCCCACAAGGATAACCAGATTGCAAGAGAAACAAGATCTCTGCGAATTGAACGACCGTCTTGCTGTTTACATTGATAAAGTCCGGAGTTTGGAGTCAGAAAACAGCGTGTTGTACCTGCAAATAAACGAGAAGGAAGATATCCGAAGCAAGGAGCTAACGGGGTTGAAATCTTTGTATGAGACCGAGCTAGCGGACGCCAGGAGCTCCCTTGATGACTCCGCCAGAGAACGGGCGAGGCTTGAGATTTTACTGGGAAGGATCCAGTCCGACCACCAGGAGTTATTACAGAGGTATGTATTGTGTCATAATTGGCTACTTACGTTACAACTCCGTCAATACCATTAACGAATAGAGCTACATTGTTCTTAATAAATCACTGAGCCACTTCACCGCACAACGCCCATGAAATGCAACATTGTAGTCTGCTTGTATCGCGAACTAACTATTCCTACTACTACATGGCCCTGGCCTGCGCGCCTTCATTTTCGTTTTTTCCCGCCTAACGTCAGCTTTACATCACGGTTAACTCTTTGGTGTTACATTCAACAATATTTTTCGTTGATCAAAAAGAGCAAAGGATACATATCTTGCGCAATATAATCACGGGCATTTGGTTATAGTGTACCTTAACCACACCCTTGAGCCCTCCTCTTTTTTTCTTTTCTTTATGTAAACATTCAGTACTTTCGTTACTTAAATCCAGTACTTAGTGAATAGAGGTGAATAAATATGTGCTAACAACGACAACTGCATTGTTTACCAGTATCAAAATAAACAAATATATTATGTGTGTTAAGTATTATATAATCAAATCAAATTACTGTTGGCCCATTTACTAATTTGTACAGCTTGTTATGTCACATAATCTCTTTCAGAGGTTGTATCGTTACTTTTAGTTTATTTTTAGTGACTTCCAGTGTAGTGTAATTTCCACTTTTGTTACCATGCTAACCCCCCCCCCCCACACACACACACACACACACACACACACACACACAGTTATGCCAAGAGGGACTCGGAGGCAGCAGGTGCCCAGGCCAGACTGAAGGACGTGGAGGCCCAGCTCAACTCCAAGGAGGCCATGTTGGCTACAGCCCTGTCTGAGAAGAGGAGCCTTGAGGCCAGCCTGGTGGATCTGCAGGGGCAGCTGCAGGAGGTGGGCGGGCCTCATATTCAGTGTCAGATGTTTCACTTTAAAGTTAAAAGCGTAAGGCGGAAACATGTGGTATTTATGAGATTTAAAAGCAGCCTTCCTTCCCCGAGTCTGAGACTCTGATTGGAAGCGCACAACTCAGAAAAGGAATATGCTGCCATTTGGCCGCTGTTTTATTGACTTGGCGTAGGGGGGGTTTTATACACATTGGTGTTGAACATGCCCGAAGTGCCGTAAGTGGTGATTCTGTGCCGTAACTCTGTTGCCTCGTCCATCCCCAGTTGGATGCCAGCCTGGCACAGACCAAGAAGCACCTTGGAGAGGAGATGTTGATACGCGTGGACTTGGAAAACCGCTGCCAGAGCCTGTCTGAGGATCTGGCGTTTCGCAAGAACATTTACGAGGAGGTACGTACTGGAAAACAACCGGTAAAGACTAATCATCTTTGCTGTAGGCAGAGCCCTGAAGTACTGTATCTTTGAGAGGGACTAGTAATATACAGTAACACAGTGCTAATAACGCAGCACATCAGCCTCTTAACTGACATATTACATTGTGGATATTACAATTGTAATCACAACAAAGTAAATGGCAGATATGGTTTGCAGCCGCATATAGCAAACCTTTGGAGCTCCATCTGTTGTGCGTGACAGGAGATCAAGGACACAAGGCACCGACAGGAGAGTCGTACGGTGGAGGTGGACTCTGGCAAGCAGCGGGAGTACGAGTTCAAGTTGGCCCAGGCCCTGGAGGACATGAGAGCGCAGCAGACTGAGCAGGTCAAGATCTACAAGGATGAGCTGGAAAACACCTACATGGCCAAGGTATTGACGCGCTTGGCAGACTCGCGTTCCTTCGTAAGCCTAAATCCGTGTTATTGTATATGGAAAGCTAAAGGTAATCCTGCATGTCCGTTCTCGGGGTGTAAGCGTCAACACATTTTGTGATTCAATGTGAACTTTGCAGTCACTCCAGTATACTACAGTGTGGTGCAGTGATCACGTGTTTTCATATCAGCAGGAGAATCATTGATAGATTTACGCTGTGATGCTTTATCGAGCAATGTCTCATGACACACCTAGATACATTCCTGCCATAGTAATAAGAACACAAATCATGTTTTTTTGTTTTTGTTTGTTAATTTCCTTCTTTTAACCGACCCATTCTCAGATTTTTACCAAGTGTATTCCCGGTTAGTTTATTTGACAGCACCTAACTTGTTTTCCGTGCTGGTTAGCTGGAGGAAGCACGCATGGCGTCCGAGATGAACAGCTCGTCCGCCAACCTGGCCCGCGAGGAGCTGAGGGAGTACACCATGCGCATCGAGAGCCTGGGAGCACAGCTGGCAGGCCTGCAGAAGGAGGTAAAGGGGTCTGATGTACAGCAGTAGGCTGAGTTGAGCAGTGGAATATGTTGAATATTGCAGTCAGGGAGAATATAGAGAATCGTGGGCCATTTCCGCACTCAACTTTTGGAAGGGAGACTTAAAGGTGTGGTCAGTCATTTTTGCTAACTTTGAGCTAAAATCAAAACCGTATCCCTTCGCGGTCCTCCACATCAAAATGCTTTGTGAAGCAAAGCTTTGTTGATACGAGCGGTGTTCGCCACTTTATGCTACTATTTACGGAGCCAGGGCTGTGTAGAAGTTTTTCTCGCTTATTTTGTCAATGGTTATATGGAGTAATTACCTACGGTCAATATGAGGCCACAATAGTTTTTCTGTAGCTAACATTTTTAGGGATAATTTATGTTTAAGGCAATGCCAGGTTGATTTATATGTATGGGGGGCTACGTACACGCAGCCTCCTCAGCTAAATGTTGGTGATGGTGCAAGGCCACATAAGAGATCACACTTGTTCCATTTTTGCTCCCACAGAAAAGTGTTCAATTGTTCCGTCATTGTTAGTATTCCAATCTCCGTGGCAACGTAGCTGTTGTCACTTCAATAGGGAAGTGAGTTGTTTTTGGACCGAGGCGGTTAGAAACGAGAAAACACGCATTTCTTGCAATTTAGGAAAATTTGGGAGTGTCCAGTCCAGAATGGGCGTTTACTTGTAAGAATCATCACAACGTCACAACTCAAATCATGTGATGACGACTGAGCTTGTGCACTACCACTTGAAGCTACCACATACTGGCCACACACAAAGGGGTCACTGGCCTAGAAGATATCAACATGATTAATAAACACACACACAGCGGGTGAATATAATCTAAACCAGGTGTAAGAGCCACTAAACTGAACCTGTCCTGGGGGGGGGGGGGGGGGGGGGGGGGGGGGGGGGGGGGGGGGG
>JAODOY010033917.1:0-21574 GCA_025399855.1 Forbesichthys papilliferus | reverse complement strand
AGAGAGAGAGAGAGAGAGAGAGAGAGAGAGAGAGAGAGAGAGAGAGAGAGAGAGAGAGAGAGAGAGAGAGAGAAGTTAAAGCATAATAGGCATAAGGATGAATCCAAAAGGGACTTCAGGCTGTTGTGAAATCGCGGCTCAGACAAATGTCGGCCGGTGGCCTTCCCTCCCTGCTTGGCATTTGTGGCGAGTTGCTAATGTGCCTTCCATAACCGGGGTGGAGAAAAGGGGAGGAAAGGGACATGGCTGTCTACACGTACCAATAACCTTCTCATAATTCCCCCTTTTTGACAAGGCACAACTATCAATATCTGGCTGGCGTGCTGATCACGCTAATCCCATTGTGCTACACATTGGTTTCCGTCAGGGATCATAATCACGTTTATCCATTAGCAACTAGTACCGTCTTCACTGTGAGTCAGAGAAACAGACAAGTTACAGCACACACACAAGAGTCCTCTCTTGTCCATGCTGGCAGTTTACACTCATATAACCAGTCTGCCTGACTGAATGATCCTCTCTATCTGTATGCAAACATCAACAGCACCCGCCCTACGCAAAATATGGCATCTACTGTAAGCCAACTCTTAAAGGTACAGCAGGCAACTATTGCTACTCCACCTCCTCAGCTACAGTAAATGTTCAATACGGGTTCTTCTCAACTACAACAGGTTGTACTTTGAGGGGAAGGGCCAGACATATCTTTTTTTTATTTCTTGGTTTGTTGTATCTTTTCAGAGAATATAAACACAGTTTGTTCATAATTACAAAATTATTCCAGTTTACTGTACAAGTATATTCTTAATTTAGCCTCGGGGAGAAACAGTACTGTGCTGTGTTTGAACTACCTAATGGGTACACAGTGTGGGCCCTGGGGGACTGGTCCTAATGCCAGTGCCTTGGACAATGGCAGTATTAGCATATCACACACACACACACGTCTTTTGAAAACCTACGGACAACCAAGGAGTGTAAACATTGAGATAACATGCCAGCTCCACACAGAAATAACAAACCCAGAATGTTGTTGATGCTCATGAGGCCACCGTGAAACTGCTCCCTGCTTCCAAAAGTCCCTCTGTAACACTATCTGTAACAAAGAACCACCACTACTTACGTTCTGCCTCTCTGGCAGGTCTTGGTGTCATGTGACACATGTCACACTGTTATGTCAAGACTAAGAGTACGGTTCCAAGGCTCGAGGCTCCCATTAGAAAACGCTGCACGTACTGTAAACACGCCGCCTGTCAAACACTCTTGACAGTTGTACAGTAACGTTAATGGCATCGCCACGCAGCAGCAGCAGCAAAACTAAAGTGTGTTAAAGACAAGTTGTGTGATTTGTAGTTGTAGCTGCGTTGTGCTAGCCTTCCTGGACGACGTGTGTATGAAAGCCCAGCCAAAGCAAACTTTCATCAGCCCGCTGTGGCTTGTGACAAAGCCACTGCCCGCCGGACTTTGACAAGGAAGGTCTTGGCTAGCGGGATGGCCTCACGACCTATGTGGAGAGAGAGTGCCGCAACAGCTGTGCGACATGTCAAACCAGCGTTGTACATGTGGGCAGTTAAAAACATGTTGAGCCGGTGTAAGGAATTTAACTGACTCCAAGGCACGTGAGCACAACACACAGCCCTATCTCAGAATTTCAATGCACCTTTCCAAACCCCTTCAGCCGAGTAATAACTGCAGTAGAAATATATATATATATACATTTTATTTTTTTAAAGGGAATATGTACCTGTGCCAAAACCTAGCGGTGCATACACGCTCTGCCACTGACAGATCCATTGCCATAGCAACCTGAGGCAGGGTGACCTCATCTAAAAAGCCCAAATGTGTAACAAAGGTATAACAAATGCAAATATTTGCAGTAATGAATGTCTACTGGACACGTTCAGGTTCTACAGGTGCATCTGAATGTCCCATTGTCTTGTTTTCTTATGAACATTACCTAACCAATCAGAAAATGCGAATAAGCCATTGTGCCCGCTGTTAGACGATGCTATTAATTCACTCACAATGAGTACACTGACTTTTTTTCTGGCTAACGAAAAAAGGTTTTAGTCAACCTGGCAATACTATAATTGTACAAGCACAGAAATGCAATACAATATCGAACGTTATCTGTACTGTACATGCAAGTGTGTGCTTTATCCAATTTTGCTCAGGTATTACACAGATTACATTACATAGGTAAACTATAGGGATGTACTGTCTCTTGTGCACATCTGTCCAAGACATCATTGTCCTCTCTATCATACAATCTTTTCATTATGCTTCTGTTTTCAGGCACAGTGTTGACATTTTATTTTAATACATTTTGAGGCACTGTGGTAGCAATCATAATTTATAGGCTGAAAGCTTTGCTGAAGTGTTTGGGACTGCACTCATCATTAAAGTGTATTTTATTCATAAGTTGCTTACAAGCATAATTTAAAATGTTTATATGTTGTAAATATAAAGTGAGACATCTCTCATGTGTCACAGTTTGAACCAATGCACTACAAACAGTAATACACACTATTTATTTAAGCAGATATTGTTATTTATCTTCAATGTTGTTATAAATTTTTTTCAAGACTTGCCTTGTGGTTGAGACTAACACAATTCTCTACCTCTCCCGCTACAGTATTATTCCTTAAAGTTTCAACAACCTCCTAGCACAACTGTGTTTCTAAATATGAACCGTAGGGGCTGAAATGTGGTAGCCTGGTATTAACCAGACCCAATACTCATTTTGTGAATATGGTCGGGCAGCGATAACAGTCGATGCCTCTATTAGGAGTAGATATCTGGTTAATTTTGAAACTGTTGTATTGGACAGCATTTAACCAATCAGTGTTGCCACAACTGTTTTGATCGCCTCATCTAGCTCTACAACCATTTCAAAACACACTTGACTTCAACGTCATCTCACCAACCCACCCTGATTCACCTGTGAACATGCTAATGCAACAGTTTCCAGATTATAATCTCAGTGAAAGAGCAATAGTTGGGCAGAGACAGGCTAGAAATGTGGGCCACTATAATGCAAAATAAATAGTGTAGCTCAGTCAATTTACTTCTTCAATGTCAACGAAGTAAAACGCGCACACTGCACGCTAGATGACAACCATGCTTTGTAAAACATATATCTCAACAGGCGTAAATGCAAAACGTTATTTGGTAACATACCGCAACAGTCATAATATACGGCAACACACATACTTATAGAGCAAGTCATACCGGTATCTGAGCAGGGAAATAGGTTTGTGGGTGTGAGCACATGGAAGGCTGAATGGGTGAGCATGGCATCATGGGGCCTGGGGGCAAGAAGAGCAGAGACACATGATGGCAAGACAAAGCTTGTCTCAATGCCAGTCTGACCTGCAGGGCAGCCATATTGCACAGACATCTCTGGTGGTTTATGATCTCTCTGGTAGATATTTTTTTATTTCCTATAAAAGAAAAATAGGCCTCATTGAGTTGTTTTTTTTATTACTCCTCTCTGCCTGCTTTTCTTCTAATAACATCCTATACCACTTCATAGCATGCAATTACTTTCTAGCGAACAAAAACAAACAAATCTATTTTTAATAATTGTAAAACAACATTTTATGCAGGCCCATTTGTCCCTGTGTCACATCAGATGCACAACATGGCATATAAATTACAGAAAAGTGCCTGATGTTTGTGTTGTCAACTCCTGTCAAAAACCTGACACATTCTTCAGTGCCAATTGTAGGCTATAATTATTTCCCAATGAAGGCTCCTATCCACAATACTCCGCTTAATAAGAGACTGTCGTTATGGAGGCACTTGCCAAACCGATTCTTTACCACTATAATCTGTGAACGATAAAATTATTTACTACTGAAATTTTGTTTTTCTCTCTCGATAGCATGATCACAAAGAACAATCGAGTTGCTAGAGTTTCAGTCTCATACTTGCTGAGAAAATATTATTAATTTAATGTGTTTTAAAGCTTGAACAAAGAATTTTGAAAAACATAGGATCTGCATCAACATTAAGCAATATGAAAGATGTAAATTCTTATCAACGATAATCTTATGAAGTTACATATGTTTGGATCAACTGCAGGTTTGAAATGGATGTACAGTATGCTATATACAATAACCTAATATTCTCTTACAATCAACATTCTTAAGTATTTTCCTAAGTAGTAGTAGTTTTAGTAATTATTCCTGGACTTTTAGACTTAGGACAATATTTCCATTGTTTCTTTGTGTATACATTTGTCCATTATATTTAACTGAATGAACACAATATCAAATACGGTAGATATTCACATTTGCTATAGTCTGTTTTTGGGAATAAAAGACTATATTTTGAGTGAAAGGCAATTCCCTAGTTGATAATAAAAAAAGATATTTATAGACAGTATTTAGTCAATGTGTTCAAAAAGATACATATCCTAAGTGTTGTTGTTAAAAATATCTAAGTAGCTAACTTTCTTTTCAGCAGATCAAATTGTGTGAATTTGTATTTCTTCAAGCTTTCTCCTAGTATAGCAAAGGTGAGATAAACAGCCTGTCTCTGTTGTGAAATCCATTCCATCCAACAGGAAAGTTGCAAGTATTGCCTCATGATCTCCTGATACAGTAGCACCATTGTGTACTGCAGTGTTAGTCTGAATAGTGCAGATTAGATTTCCTTTTTAATGAGAAACTGATCTTCACAGTGGATTCCGTAATCCTTCATTTACTGAATTGTCAAATCAGAGCTCAATTCAAATAAGGTTACTGTGTCAGTCAGTATAATATAATATTAGAATAGGAGATGTGGTGAAGGAGAGGAGGAAATATTCCTTATTCAACTCAAATAATTTCTATATACAGTAAAAGAATCCTTCAAAGGTCAAAGGTAAAACTCATTCTGCACTGTTATTATGCTAATGATTATGTTATTTTGCTCACAACCTTTCAAAATATATGGGTTGACGTCCTCGAGAAAATCTACAGAGAATTAGAAAACAATAATCATCATCAAGTTAAATGGGAAGGCTAACCAGCTCCTCGGCACCTACCTGGCACTGACGCAGGCAGCTACAGCCACCTTCAAGGTGGCTTTTCCAATTTCCTTTCACCCTTAGAAATCATAAAGAATGTAATAAATCAGCAGGAAAATAGTGGGTGTCAGGAGCCCTCACAGCCAGTCTCATCTGTTCAGAGGTCTCCTTGAGTTATAACCACGCTGTTTTACTGTATTTATCTCTGAGGATCAAGCTGGATCAGGTGTCAAAACATGTGTGTTGTCGTGGGGATTGTAAGCACCTCAGAACAACCCAGTTCTCGCACAATAAAGGATTAGTGTGGATTTCCTGCATCGGATCCATGCATCAGTAGCACTGCCACAACAGAGAGAATTACAGAGATGCTATAATAATCATGAGGACAGACAGTGCCGTCAGTCTGCATTATCTTAACTTGAACTTAGGGATACATAACTGGCACTGTGTACATTTTGATGGCAGAAGCTCTTATCTGTCTGTCTGTTAAGTGTTAATGGCAGCGGAATTAGCATGAGTGCCTCGTAAGGATGACCGTGCAATATGCTGTGAAGGGGACAACTCTGCATATGCCTGTGTGGAGAATATGCTGTCTGAGCACAAACTGGTTTCCCGCTGGTCGCCAGTTGCGATAAACCAGCTGAGCAGATCCTGATACCAAATGGCTAGCAAGAGCAGCTCCTCGGAACTGCCACTGCTGTTAGCTAATAAAGTGGTTATTGAGAAAGAGAGGAACCGGCTGGTGAGATGCTTTCACAGGCCACCAACACCCAACAACCGGACCGCATGTTGTGGGTGCGCACATCGGGCATGTGTGTTATGGCGCTATCTAAAGCTACGACACTAACGTGTAAAATATCGCAGTGCGATGTGTTTGCAGAAGCCCAAGGTGTCACATCGGGTTCAAAAGTGGACATAGAAATAGGAGGGGTGTGCTGTGAGATCATTCACAACAGTGGGATACCGCTTTGTACATTTCTGAAACAAATCCCGGGATTAATCCACAACCAGGACAAATGGTGTATCCTGCAGCAGTATGTGCCTATAGGCTAGCCTCCCCCCCCGCCCATTCCTGACACGGCCCATTTCAAACTCCGTCCCATGGCGCCCATGGGATGCGGTGGCACAAGGCCACGCCATACGGGCCTCTCTGCCTGTCTCAGGAGTGGAAGGGGGGGTTCTGTCCCACTGTGGTTCTGTAGCAGCCCGTCGACCCAGCTAAAAAAAGTCCCTGAGATTGGAGACCATTCCTCATGAGGCAGCAGCAAGCCACTCAAACAAGCCCGGGGAATTCGGCGCATAGCTGTCCGGCTCAGATTCATTCCGCAGGAAACAACACAGGGAGGTCTGGAAAGAGGCGTTGTCGCAATTGCAGTTCTGCTGTCCCTCTTTATCTCCCTCCCTCCCCCCCATCCATTGCCCTTTGTGTGATCTGATAGGTCTGGAATAATAAGTAGCTGGTGTGTTATCTGCTAACAGCCACAGTTACAGCTTGCAGATAAGGTCGCGCAGATCTCTGCAGGTGCAATGTGCAGCCGTGTCGGTAATAACAGTGGAAAGCAATTGGCAATGACACTGTAATTATTATGTGCTCACGCTGGGCCAAGCTCTCAACATAATGAAAAGGTAAGCAGTACACATCAGGACTTAAAATTAGCCTCCACGCACCTAGCATATTGTATATTAGCATTGTGCACGAGAAATGCATCAGTGAGAGTGGTTTAGTGTTAAGTTTTTCACAACACACACACTGTGGGACTGAAACTACACACAGCCGAGCGGCGGTACATGATACTGACCAGCCACATTTAAGAAAAGGGAAAATATCTTGCTTCTGCCTGCTAGTTTCTGTCACCCAAGGACCAAATCATAAATTAAGCCTTCCAACACATCTTGTTGACTGTTGAATGTTTTCCTGTTGAATTAGGCGTTTTGAATGACAAACTCTATGCTATGAAAACAAACAAAAACAAACTGTTGTGTTTACATTGCAGCTCAGAGAGGGGCATTTAAGGAGTGTGGTTCTTTTTCTGGGATGGGATCTGGCACAACACTTAGATGCCATCGATCTCTCCTCTAGAAAGTGCCCTCTATTGCTAGTCCTTATAAAGCAATGTGGTAGCTTGTCTGGGTAGCCCACAGCACTGAACAACATCTGTGGCACAAACTGCTGCTATTAGATTGACCATTTAAGACAAAATATTACCATGAAACAGTATTCTCTAACAGTAGACAGAAGATAGCAGCAGCACCCATCCACTGCACATATACAGGATGACATTTCATGATTTTTCAGAGCAATGATGAGAGAATTAATTAGAAATCCATGATGAATTTCTCACCTCTATTTCGGTTATATGACTTCAAGTCAAGTTTCAAACATGAGGCTGCAGTCTGCTGATGTGTTCCACAGCGGATGTAATGTTGCATCAAGGATTTTGTCCTGCGAGTTTTATGAGCCACAATACAATTGTATTCTTGGGTAGGCAATATATTGCTTTGTCTGATTATTACTGTTGTATGCTGCATTTTCTCCTTTTGTTTGGTGTTTATCACTAAATTCTGTATGAGAACTATAAAATATTAATTTTTCTTTTTTGTAGGCAAGTTGACAGCTATGGGATCTTTATATAGTTCATGTTTTTAGCACATACGCTTCAAAGCACAGTTGTGCTTATATATGCCAAAGGGTACACACATTAATATAAGACATCTCTAAATGTTTAATATAGTTCTGAAGCTCTGAAAGGGTTTTAACTGATCAAAATGTAATCGATGGGGATTATATTCTATATTCTGAGATAATAATTTAAGAAACCACGCTGTTTTGGTTTCAAACAAGAGGACGTGAACAACCCATGGGATTACAATAGTAGAAAAAACAGTTTTGAATGTCATGGTTCTTAACTGAGGTTCATTATCATAAATTAAGATTCCAAAATGTGCAATTTAATTTTGCAAGCTCGTTATCATGATGTGTAAGAATAATACAATTGGTCACAAATATGTTAAGCATAAATAACATGAATATTATGATGCAAGCATTAAAAATGTAATTATACATTTGCAATTCAACACTTAACCACAAAACTAACCACATAGCCATGACATTCAAAATACAAACGCATGTGACTTTAAAGGTGAATTTGCTGTCACATACAGCATGTAGCGACATTCCTCCTCTGCATTTAACCCATCCCTCAAGTAAGCAGTGGGCAGCCGCTGTGCAGCTCCCGGGGACCGACTCCTGATTTAAACCAGTGTCACTGGTCAAACGGCACTGACTGGAGAGTGAACCTGACATGTTTTCGATACTTTGGTACTATTGTCAGTTTACTAAAATTGTAAAATTTGTTTCACAAAGAAAAACATGGTTTTCAAGTTGGGGCAGGACTTTAACCCCCTGATATATCAGCACTTTCTACCAAAACTTTTTACATAATCTGACCTCTTCTGTTCTTTGATTTCATAGCTCTTCCGGCGTGTGCGTGTGTGTCTTCGTGACCCGTACGGATCAACCCCCACTGTTCGGCACGCACGTGAACCGCAGATTAATTGTTTAACCATCATTATGTGAGTTTGCCACTCACTGCCACTGTTACATTTTTCTATAATGATTCCCTAAATCTCCTGTAGCAGTTAAGAGAGTTTTGAAGCACAGAATTTTGAGTTTTCACGTGATCGGGGAATGTTGAATGTTAAAAAACAAAGAAATCAGATATCTTACGCACAAGACGGCTGAACGCAAAGCGTACTTGGAGCTAAATGTGCCAGCGTTTTCAGTTGTCTTTTCTCTTCTGTCTTGGCACACTGTGCCGGTGGATTTTTCCCGCCCCGCCGGTACTAATACAGATCATTAATCAGCTTTGCGTTCATTGTGCTTGAGTGTGCTATGAGAGCTATAGGCTACCATTATTGAATATCAGAATGCCTGTGGTTTTCTTCGAAATGGGCACTCGGCCACAACAGCGCAACCTTGCGTGTGATATTGCTTTTAAACAAGTTTTACAAGTGCAAATGATATGTTAAGAGTAGTCACAAAATGGACAAAATCATTGATTATTCAATACATTTGGCTGAGCCAACATGGCGGGACTGAACTGTAGACCTGCAAAAAATGTTGGCAGGTCTACGTGCTGCATGTATCTTGTACTTTGTGTTGTTCTTTTCCCTCCCCTTTGTCTTCTCCTGGCAACCATTCATAATTGAAATAAAATGTATTATTATTATTATTTGACCATTAATGTATTAATGGTTATTAGATCTGTACGGTCTAAGCGTCACGTTATATAAATACTGTATACAATATTTTAAACGTTATATAAATACTGTATACAATATTTTAAACATGTAGCAGCAAACAACTATTTTCTACTACAACTAAATTGTGCACTGAGCAAATGGCATGACACTCCCTCTGTGTGTGTTGTTGTCCCAGCTCCTCTGTTTTGATGGCTGGTCCAGCCACCTGTGCATGTTAGTGAGTGTCTATGTGTGTGTGGGGACCACAAAGCATGCTGGTGTGACATCTAGAGTCAGTAAATCGTAAAGAGACACATTAAGTAATACATGGAAAGCAAAGTTACATCAGGATGATTAAATATACGCATAGTTCGGTGATCCGAAAAATGATCCTATCCGTGGCTCAAAACTGACACGATCCGAACCGTGAGTTTTGTGATCCGTTGCACCACTAATATTCACGTTTAAAATATCCATATCCTTTAACTTTCAGGAAAAACAAGAAACTAAAAACTGTGCCTATGCCAAGATTAAATGAGAAGGTTGCCAAATGGATTTCTTCACTATGATATCTCATGTAAGGTCATTTTAATGTGCAATACATCAATCAACATCAATTCAGATTGTTATCTGTTAGCTATGTCAAAGTACAATACTGTATATTTATAGACATTATTAGATATATTTTATAATATGACCTCTACGTTTACAATGTAAATTGCCTACATTTTTATCTTGACAAGCATTCTCCCCTATTTATACCTCAAAGCACAAGCAGATCATATCTACCTCACCCAACACAAAAAGTTCAAAACAACCTGAACATTTCTGAAACTATTTTAACTTCAAAGAAACATTTAATATGTTATTGGATGGCAGTTAACGATGACCATTATAAGAGTTTGTCATTAGTGAGGGTTCCTATGTCATCAATTCACCCAGGATGCTGTTAAACAGTAAATACATGTTTTTACTGATTTCATCATTAACATCCCTCACTTAACTTTTCTTGCTGGGACTAATTTAAATTGGTACACTGTACTGTATCAATCTGCTGTACAGACAAACTGTGTTCAGCAGTCTTTTATAAAGGACTGACCTCAGAATTATGAAGTATTAAATAATATGCTGGCAGTGGCATATTACAAATAGATTATTTAGGAGATGCTTTATTATCCAAAGTGATGTACAGTGGATTAGTGTAAGAAGCAGGTAGGGGTTTAGGGGTCAGGCATCTCGCTAAAAACAAGCTTACAGTATGTTCAGGCATGTTTCTGATATTACCTCCAGACCTTTCTACTGGGAGTGGACCACCTGAAACAACAGCCTCTCTTACAGTACACCAGCAATAGATTTGCCTGGGGCGCACCATGGCTCAATGAATGTTTGGTGCTAAATAAGTTAGTTTCTCTCCTCTATATCTGAGAGAATCGGAGACTCACCTCGTACAACTAGCCTTCTACAGTTATACGTAGGAGCACCTTTTGTGTGGGAAATAGAGACAAGGAACATATACATGTTTAAAATATGAAACTACAGCATTAAACCTATAACTATCCTTGAAAAATACTGCAAAACAGGTGTCCCGCAAACTGTATATAATATTAATATCGTTTAAAAACACACACATTTTTGGCAGATGATCCATTCTTTCCATTGCCAGTATACTGTACAGCTAACCCAGTCTGTTGGGAGCATAAACAACACCCTGGGTGCATTCCAAGTTGCTAAACAGAATGGAAATCTGTCCACAAGTTGACATAGCTAGTAATGCAATGAATGTGGAGTCACACAGACTGACTAATGGTTCATTCTGGGACAACCGGCAGATTTATCAACACCTCCGCCAGTTAAACAAGCTCACACAACTTCCAATGCAGAAAAAGCATGCGCGCGCCCGCACACGCAAAGAGAAAAACACACAACAAACTACAGAACATAGCATATGAGCTCACAAGAACATGTGATGCCACGAGACACAGCACGCACAGGAGACACACACAAACATTTTTTCAGCTCCACCATCACTGCAGCTTAATGGAGAAGGTAGAGATGCTTACAGCCATCCCATCTCTCCACCACTAAGGGCACACCATGCGTCACTATGAGAACTACTGTAACTGCATGGTACCAGAGTGTGAGTGTGCATATGCGTGTGTATGTGCAATCATAGAGAATGGTTTTAAACACACACACACACACACACACAAACCCACACTATATACTATATTGTGTATAAAACAAAAGCCAGTCTAAGCACTTCATTCCAATGCTTATGGATGGACTTGACATTTAGAGTTGCAAGACTGTGTGAGTGTTGCCATTTGCCGAACACTCGTAAGTCAAAAAGGTACAATCTAAACGTATGTGGCAAATGCTTGTCAACTGAATGAAAAGTCAGTTTGAGAACGCCAACAAGAGGATTACACGTAAAGCCTTGTTGCTGGACAAGGACAAAACACTTCTACGAGCGCTTCGTAAAGATCTCTTTGGAAACAGCTCATGGCTGCTCAAGGTTTAAAGACCCATAAAAGATCACATCCTTGGCTCGATGTGCCTGTAATTGAGCTGGAGAACCAATAGACATTTGATGTACAGACGTAAGGGCCCCCAGAGGCAAACGCCAACATGCACGCTCCGTGTATTCAAGCATTAGCGCTCAGTCCTCTGTGGTCTCGCCTTGCCTTACAAATAGCACTGCAGCTCTCTGCAGTTAAGTCAGAAAGCAACATTGTGGACAGAACCCATCATGGATAAAATGTCTGTGCCAGTTCAGAGGAAAGGGGTGGTGGGGGTATAGTGGGGAGATAGACATCTCTATTTCACAGTGAAATTGCACAGCGTACCTGCACTGTGCCTGCGGCTTAAAACAACCTGATCCAAAACAACCAAGCCACGTGTGCTGCCCTTCTTGCAACTTCAGAGACGCAGCGATCGATAGCAAAGGGAGTCACACGCAACATGCCACTCGGTTCGGTTGTCATGATTCCGAAGCATAATTTGCACCTTGAAGTTCCAATTACACGGAGAAATAAAAAGGTTATAGAATCTATCAGTCTCAGCCAAATGAGGAGTAACCTGGAATCTGATGGGGTGAATTACTGTGCAAGACAGTGTTGGTGGGTGGGTCGGGGTGCTGCCAACCCATCACCCATAATTGCGCTCGATCACCGAAGCCACTAAATTATCTAAGAGAATGCTGCTACGCTGAGGCACAAACAGCTACTTAGCATGCATATGCCACGTTCCCTTATGTGCAAGGCCATGTTGTACACTGAGGCTGGTGCTTGCTTCTGTTTATTAAGAGCTGTCAGAAGATATTCAGATTAGCTGCTTCATGATTATGAATGCCCTCCTTATTCCCCTGTGTGCTCTCATGAATAATCTATTGCTCTGCTTCTCAAGATGCTTATGTGACTTCTTGAGGACATGTGGCATACACACAGCGGGAACCCAGAGTAACTTTGGTGAGGTGAGACAAGACTCGCTATAGAAAGGGTCAAGGTTTCTCTCAAAAGGGTTCTCACACAGATTCTAATCCAATATATTGTAAAATTACACCTGGTTAAATAGAGGTGAAATATAAAAAAAATGCAAATAAATTCACCAAATATCTCCCCACGATTTAAATTTGTGCACTGAAACATTATTGGGTGTTTCCACAGCCCTGACTCTGTAAATAGCTGGGTTTACACACTTTTTTGTCTATCCGAATGGAATCTTTCCGATTGAAGGTTTCGGGTTACCTGTATACATGGGGTGTCACCTAATCGGGTCTGGTGTTTACATGCACCGTTGCAAATAATAGGAATTGATGTTAAACATGTATATCTATTATGTATCTCATAATGTAACGTGCCCAGCTAGCAAATGGTAAAACCGGCTAGCTTCTAGTTGTGTATGTCGGAGAGTGAGGCTATTTGTGTGAATGGTGGAGAAATATACGGCTCCAGATGAAGTCAACGTACTAACTCCCATTCACTTGTTCACTTGTAGTTGATTTGTCCAGACTTTGTACTGTTCTTATAATACATCCATTGTACAGTGGCTGTGCAGAATAGTTTACAGGCATCACACACAACTTAAGACAGGGCATGTGCGTTAGACATTGCTTACAGTACATCACCTTTAAGTCGGAGCATTAGCCGCTTTGCAAAATAAATGAAAATAACAGTAACTTTTTTGTCTTCATGCAATAACTAAATCAGACCCATTGAGCAGAGCATTTGGAATCCTTATAATGAAATGGGTAACTATCAATATATGTGTCATTTACATATGCTTTAAAAAAAAAGACATTGGGGAACTCTTTGTAGTACCTGCATAACCCTTTAAGAGTAGGATACAAAACAGCCCGGTGAGAATTACAGGTGGCATGCACTTTGACAGGTGATAGAAATGTATGCAGGAAAATAGCCACGAGCTGACTCACACCATGACCTTGTATTGCTGCAGAACTCCTCTATGTAAACTACATTAGCACACTAGCAGCAGCAGAGCAAGTGAGTACAAAGGCCCACTGTGGCTCACGCTGAAAGGCTAGAAGAGACCGGGGAACAGTTGACGAATGAAATTAAATAGAAACGCCTTTCAATTTCCTCTGTCTTTATTCTACTCCATGGGATGGCTGGCAACCCGCCCCCTCCCAATTAAAGAGGCCAATTCTGCTGACTCAGCTATTTACAGGTAAATGGTGATATGTTCTGTCGACACGAAAAGACATGTCCGTGTAAAGCACAATGAGACAACATCCCTCTTTAACCTGCTTGAAAGCACATACTGTATACTGTGAATACAAAACATTGTATCCTTAAAGGCATACAAGGGGAACTAACTGAAAGCCAGAGCCATATTAAGAAAGGATATTGGAGTGTTACTTTGCTACTTTTAGCATTAGTACTAGATTATTTTGACTAAACTGATGGTTGAAATATTATAAAACATGATTGCCAGAGTTGTCTAGTTAAATGTTTATTTTATTGGTCAAATAAATGGCAGGCTACAGTAGCTAAAACAATTATTCAATTAAAACAAATGCATAAACAGCTTTATATTAAAAATAAATGTATAATATTTAATATAATAATATATTTTTACGATGGATAATAATATATATATATATACACATAAACACACACACTGTACACATTTTGTTTCTGAAGTGTATGTGATTCATGTTATTTGGTACAGGGGCACTTTGGTGATAACCTTGCAAAGAACTGGAAAAGCAAGCAAAATATAAGTTCTATTTAGTTCTCCTTAAGTGTGATGGATGGACTTAGTAGATTGCATTTATGATTGATCAGCGTCAATGAAAGACCTTGCCTAGAATGTGAAATTGATCCCATCTCTACTTATTGCACTCATCAAATGTGAAGTGCTCTGCTGGGTCTGAAACACAAGTGACATAACATTCATTCTGGTACCTATTATAATATGACCTTAAAACCCATTCCACATCGACACAAGTATTGTTACTGAGAGTAAACAATAACCAGCTAAACAAGAATGCTGTACAAATACAGTGTCTATGTTAAGCCCATTTTGAGGCCCAAGTGTAACATCTTTTATTTCGTTTTTAGCAACTCTGATGATACAAGCATATTAGCATTAATGGTAACATACATTTTTTAATATTATAAGATAGTTCTTCAATAAAACTGAAAGTTTGATGTGCTTTACTTTGAGCTTTTGAAATATAACAGACAAAACTTTTAAATTATGTGTTTGTTTTTTTAATGCTTTTCAAGAGATCATACGTTAACATTAATAAAGAATAGCAAGTCAGTCTAAGGTGGTAAAAGACATACACACATACACACACACACACACACACCATTACCGTTTGTATTGTGTCTGAAACGCCTTACTATCATCTCTGGCTAAAGAATATACATGGTAATGCAATACTGTAAACCAGGTAGGGCTTAACAACAAATCATAAATGTAAAAAAATATACATGTCTATAAATAACGACGGATAGAAAAGAGAGTTGCACTTACATATTCTGCGATAAAGGTAATTTTGACGGTACTGAGATTATACAATGATAGTATATTAATATCAGATATGCTATACAAGCCAACTGACAGCTTTCCCGGTATTTGTTGATATAAAAGTATGTTCACCATCATGGCTGAGACCTGGACAATGAGTGGGCAGTTAGAAATAAATCCTGCCAAAGGCTATGAGAGAGCAGCACTAGCGAGCAATGGAGGCCCTGTCATCAGTAACAAACCCCCGAGTAGGAGAGAAGCAATTGCATTGCGATGAGCATGACAGACAGAATTACAGTATATGAAGGAATACTTCCTGACAACAATTGAGATGGATTATCGAGACGGTGATGTGTAGAGAACATGTTTCTCTGTCAGGGTTTGGCCATTTCTTATCAAGAGTTTCTTGGAATTAACGCTGGAGCAGAATTAGCTGAAATTCTTCGATAAGTAATTTAGTAAAAAATGATGTGCTTGTGTGAGAGCTTGCCTCGTGCTTCTATGACAGAAAGCAATTATTCCTGTGACCCTGAAATAATTATGTATTAGATTATATCAAGTTATAAAGTGTAATTATTGGGCTTTGGTCCAATGAAAAATGTTTAATCGTTGACCAAAGGCAAAACCTGATGAGCAGTGTGCAGCATTAAAACATTAAAACGTGAATAAGTATAAGGGATTTCCATCTATAAACATAGTGACGGGAGTCAAGGTGTCGTCATATGATGCTATGTTCCTTATGTCTATAAGCGTTAATATATTAGGACTTGAAAGGAAACAGTGCATCAGACTCATTATACACATTATAATGACATCATAGATCAAAATATAAAAGACATACGGACCATATTTCTTTTATATTTTCTTCTTCACAAGATTATACTGATTTACATGACATCTGATGCTTAGTATAGACTCCTCAGGCATTGTGTAGATTATTTGATTATTATTATTATCTGAAATTAAATGATAAGGAAACTGCAACAGCAAGACAGGAAGGAAACAGGCAGAAATACAAAATGAGCGCCGGCACGTGGACTTATTGAGGTAAGGAGGGTTTGACAAAAGTTAATTTCCACTATCCTTGATTCTGTATGGCAACACAATAGTCAAACCAATTGAAAGTCACTGTTGTGTTCCCGCTATACGCTTTGAAATGATTCATTGCACATGCAAACAGGCAGACAGTTGGGTCTGCCTGAGACAGATTCAGTGTGACTGCTCTCGTCTAATACCCAGAATAAAAAGCAGGAGCAATATGTTGGACTGCATCTGTTGTATACTGAACTGTATACAATAGTTGCAGATACATAAAACAACGCAAATGTTAGTGCTATACCTTATGTTTTAGAATAATCTATATCCAAACGCAACTGAGGGAGACATGTCTGGCTGCTGTATTTTGTATTCTATACCTCACAGCAAGATGGCACTAAGAATTGAGGGCAGCTACTTCTAAAAAGTCAATATAAGTCAATAATCACAGCCAAGCCTAGAATATAATCACCGAGCAGTTCTATTCTAAAACGTACAAAGAAGCAAGCTAAAATAATTGTGGTATAATCATCTCCGTTCTTGTTAAAAAAAGGGAAAAGCCTATGCAGCTATGAAAAGATCAACTATGAAAGCAACTCATCAAGTATGCAACTAGGGAAAAAATAAACTTAAAATCACCACCGGCAGTCACATAGCCATCTCCATGGCCACAGGCCTTTTGAGCCTCCAACACACCATTTACAAACACACTACTGTATGTGAAATGCAAGCCTACATTATCACAAAGATGCTGCCACAGTGGAAATGCACTTCAATACACAATACTAAATTGCATGATGTACTACATAAACAATATTGTCCTGTTGTCAATAATGCAAGGAACTCAAGGCATCACAAAGGGGTTTTCATTTCCATTTATAACGTAAAAGTACTCTATCGAGTTACTTTCTTGACCAGGTAACGCTGTAACGTAACAAGTTAATTTTAAGTAGTAGTAACCTGTAATGTAACAACTTACTTTTAAAAGTAACGTTACCAAACACTGCTCGTGTTAGCATGCGTTCTCAAGAAGCTGCAGTTTGTTGTAGAATGTTAATGTATTTCAGTTACATTTATTATTAAACATTACAGTCCTACTTTCCTCTCATGAGTTTGCATACAGTATGTATGCAGGCATTAATGTGAACATGAATCCATTCATAGGTCTCCTATTTGACCATGGTGCAACAGGAGACTGCAGGCCAAGTCAGTAGGTACCAAGCAATACAAATGTGATACTCCAGAGATAGAGAGAGGTACAGATACATTGCCCAGCCCTATTCTGTCATTTGTATGGAACCCTTCATCTCCTTATTAGGATCTGAAAGGACACTAACCATCATTGTAATTTCGCTGTGAGAATCAGTCTGTAAAGCCTAGGAAATATTTTGAATGTGGCCAGTAGCAACTAAACTTACCAATCAGTTGATAGCTTCGTGGGCGTAATTTAGGTTTGCCGACAGCGAAAAAGACCACATGGTTCATCCAGTCAACTGCCAAGTGTTTGAAATTACCTGCCCTTCACAAACAGTTTCAATGGACGGCTCCCGAGATGGAGTCTCATTCATCTAGCATGTCAGGTTAAAGGGACACTGCAGGGGCTCTCTGTAGTTTGGTGTCAGTGTCAGAATATTATGAAAAGAGACTAGCTCAAAGCCAGTCATTAAAGTACAGGGCCAAGCACTGGCTAACGTGTAACTGCTGCAATGGAGTGTTTCATTGAAGTCAATGCCATTTTTTTCTTTGTCAGCCACTAATGATTTGCTGTCATGATGAGCTCAATGTGTTTTGATAAATAGCAGCTGAAAACCAACAGCAAGCACAGGACTAGTGTTTGGCACTGCCATGGGCATGGCTGCTAGTGTTAGTCTGAAGAAAATGCTAATTTATAGCCTAGAGATAGAAATCATGTCATGACATAAAATATATGTTTCACTTCATAGCTCAAACTAAATTGGCCAAAGGTAAATAAAAAGAATAAACGCATGCGGGTCCCTCCATGCAGGGAAAAGCAATTTCTGGCAGGTCGGCTTAAGCTCTCAAACTATGAAACAATTAAAAAAGGTCAGATGATGAAAATGAAGAAGTCACTTTCAGACAGGCTGTCGTGACCCAATAGAGAGGTGGAGCGCACTGTTTAAACTCTACTGGCAGTTTGCTACTGCACTGTGATACCACAACAAACGTACGGGCACAAGCAAGCAAAGATTTGAGTACCACTTTTGACTCCCACCTAGTGCTTTAGGTCTATCACAATAAAAGATACCAGAGTTGCTTTATCGTGTATGTAAAGCATGAGTTTGGATGTTGTGAGCTGCATTGAGTGGTCTTGAGTTAGACACCTAACAACCTTCTTAAACGTGACTGCAGTAAAATCTGCACGTAACATCACAGATGTGGGCCTCTGTTCTGATGATAAATCAATATAAATGAGCTGCATTGGGAATGAAGCAGTGCACCCTGAATAGCAAGACGTGAAGCTCATTTAAAACCGATGGAGATGCCCATAGACTTTCTGGTGGTCATAGTACAGCTATCCCATTAGTGGTGCATCCATCTGTAGCCGGCATGGATGGACAAGCAAGTTTCCAGTTTCTATAGTCTGTTAAAGGCAAACACATCTGTTTCAAACCGTAGTGAAGAGAGGACAAAATGTGGGGTTCGGGCAGCACTGGAATGCAATTGAAAAGTGCAAAACGACAAACAGACTAAAACAAATATTTGTTTTGGATGGAAATGGAAAGGAGGAGTATAAGTGTACAGTATAGTTTGTCAACAGTACCCCCTTAACGTGAATGGAGGGAAGGGCAAATGTCCTACAAGCCTGTAACACAACAAGCTGACTCAACAAGCCACAGCACCGTAGCCCCCAATGGTAAACCCCCAAGACAATAGGACATGTGCATCCATAGATTATAACCTTGGACCACTGTAAACATCTTCAAAGTTACAAGTAGTGGGTGGAATAGGCGGACAAAGTATATATTTGTGACTGGAGCCGGGCCTGTGTCCAACCTGTCTGACCAGCTTAGTTGCCACAAGGCAGCCCCGAAGGGACCGGGAGGAGTTGTGTTCCTCCATAACCCACAGCTTTTATACACCGTCAGTACAATATACAGCACATCTTGGCAGATACAGTAGCAATGAGATGTTGAGTGGAAGGAACTCATTATGAGCTGCGGAACTTCTGGAAATGAATGTCAAGGTGAACGCAAATGCACGCATAATGAAGCACACAGGCATTCACAGCTTCAAGCCGCGTTACCAATTAACGCCAACTCCGCTGAGAAGCCCATTGCCATCTCCTTAACTAATGCAACACGTCTCCATAAACAGTAAGTACAGCAAAGATTAGGTCTCAAAACAAGCGTGATGTTTTAGTTTGATGAATGCATCACCCATATTGTGGTTCTAGCCTGTTGTATTAAAGAGGTTTGAACGGGCCAGCTCTGTGCAACTATTTAAATGTTATAGGCAGGGCTGCTGCTAGAATAATAAGAACTTGAATGAAAAGACCATGCATGTAGCCCTTCCTTGGTTAAATCCCTTCCTCGGTTAAACAGGAGGATCTGTAGACAAAGGCAACAGCAGTTAATAAAATATGAATGAATTCTCTAATTGGTTTATTCTTTGTGTTATTTAAAGTCCGGGGAATTTGGAAGATGTAGCCAAACTGTTAAATAATATATTCATTCACAAATACCCAGAGCAGACTATATCAAGAAACCCCTTAAGGTTGAGCCTGGTTAAGAAATCCTCATTTTAAGAAAAATTCATTAGCATTTTGTAATTATTTAAACAGTTTAAAGTTAGATAATGATTAAACTAACTTATTATTTTCCAGTTCTGTTTGACCGGGTAATAACATTGCATGTTTTTAACTCGGATGAAGTCCCAACCAGGGTCAGGTGTGTCCAAAATTGCAACGTAAAATGTATATTACAATTATGTATTATGTCTAATATGATATTATGACTAGAGGGCCGATAGTTTGACAACGGAATGACCCGTTCATTCAATGACCGCTCAGTGAACACATTCAAACTAGTGTGATGCGTGAGAAGTGGACAGTGACAGATAGACGATACTGTGAGAGGTTTGTGTTCTGGGCAGGGAGCAAAACTATACTTTATTCTATATAATTATACAAATATAATAAAGGGTGAGCAGCGCTTACAAAAAAAGATCAAGCTGCCTGTGAGAAGTGGATATTGTTAGAAGAGAACCACGTCGTAGAGTGCAGATGGGCAAAATAAAAAAAATGAAAAAGCCTGCTCCGTGCACGCATTTAGCAACACTAGGTCAAAGACGGTGTACAACATGACGAGTCTTCCCCCACAGAGAGATGGAGGGAGGAGGCCAGGGTGGGATGGAGATGGGAGGAGGTGAGGGGAGGTATGCAAAGAAGGCAGCAAAAAAACGCAGGAGAAAAAAAAAAACACCCGGCGTGCTGACTCACTGCAATCATCCAGCTGGGCCGAGCTTAGCAGCAGCTTGGCTCAGGCCTTCCTTTTCATCCACTTGGATGTGTAAAGACCAGCGGAGGTTCAGAGAATGGCGAAATAAAACGGGCTTATGGAATGGAACAGCTTCTATTTTTTTTTCCTCCAGTCTTTGAACATACATTTTTTTCTGTCCTTTGAACATCACAGTGCAGGAGAGAATGATGCAATCTGGAAAGGCCAATAAATCTTTTGAAGAATGTGTTCTTCACAGTGATACTAAGGGGACCGGACAAAGGAAGAGAGATTTGAACTCCACAAACAACAGCATTCCCCCATATTATTGGGCTCAATGCAATATTGCTATTGTGGAATGAGAGTATCACCTGGTATTTCGATTGTTGTACAGTAGCTTAAATGTTGTCTTGCTGTGCTCGCTGGTCTAAAACAAATCAAACAATGGCTCTGTCAACTTAATCACGCCCATGTTACTAAAAATAAAACCATTTCCCATTATATAGCTAATGCTGATTGGCAAAATCATCACCGGGATAGGCACATGATTGGGTTGGGGGGTCTTCTCCCATCTGAAAGGTCATGAATTCAATTCCCAGCATTCCTGTATCTTGTCCCTATAATACTTGGAATTGTACTCCGAAAGCTAAACTACATAATTCAAGATATTGTATTTGATAGGAAATACTGTTGTGTTAGTATAAAATACTGTATGTGTCAATGATCTCATAGGCCGTGAAACAGTAATACTCAAATCCTAACTAGGGCTGGCCCCAAATATTCGATTATTCGGGTATTCGTTTGTTGGGTATGTATTCGATTTCAATATTGGGAT
>JAODOY010033906.1:0-21575 GCA_025399855.1 Forbesichthys papilliferus | reverse complement strand
CCCCCCCCCCCCCCCCCCCCCCCCCCCCCCCCCCCCCCCCCCCCCCCCCCCCCCCCCCCCCCCCCCCCCCCTCCTGGAGAGAGGTCTCCTCTGACATCATCAGACGCAGCCTGAAACTGCGCTGAGCATATCTAATGCAAAGCAAGGGATTGTGGGTAGAATCAAATGTTCACCAAGTGCCATTGGGTGAATATGTGAACTTTGTAGAAGGGAAGACCAGAGCGTTCATACCATACTGCATACCAGTCTATGGTCAGTGATCCCCCGTCTGTTAGCTGTAGCAGTAGCAGTGGTAGTAGTTCAAACAGTGAAGAGCAACAGCTGGCAGAGTATGGCAGATGGGGGTTCAAACCGCTAACTCCTCACCAACGGTCCCCTGAGCAAGACACCTGAGGTGCGTTCAGAGTTGGCGAACATATCGAACGCTTGCAAACATATTTAAACAGTTTCATGTTTGCATTGTGTTCGTTGCGAATGTTTGTGAACAAAAGCAAACGGTTTAAGGAGGCAGTTCTTGGCGAACACACGCTGAAGCTGGACGAAGGGTGACAGTTATATCTAATATGTTTGGAATGTTTACACAAATCGTTCAAAATTCAAGTTCAAAACAAACATTTTTGCCACCAACGTTCCCTACTGTTTGTCAATTCTGAACACACCCTGCTGTTCCAGTTGGTTAGATGGAGCCTTGCATGGCATGGTGCATGTGTGTGTGGGTGGGTGAATGTTAGGCTATACTGTGAAGAGTTTTAAGTGGCTGGAAGGTTGGAAAAGTATTATATAAATGCAGTCCATTTACAATGAAGGCCTGTCTTAAAACCTATGTGTTTTGAGATAATGTTGCTAACATCTTGACATCTGCCTACTCTTCTTTGTTGCACCTGTTAGAATGGAATAACTGTCACATGCTTTACTAGTGGTTCTTGCATTTGCTGGTGGGTAATACAAACCATCAATAGAAACAATTACCTAATGAGTTATTTACGAATGAAAAAATCTCTAACTTGTCAATTACAATTGCAAGATTGTTGCAATACATTACCCGGTCACTGAGCTAAACTTATATTTAAAAAGAGTATTACAAAGAACTGTTTAGTCATGATTTCTTATAATTGTCAATACCATTATCTAGGTTGAAATCACTGTTATTTAGTATCTATTTAGCTATATTTTTGTATACAAATTCAGTTTAAGGTGCTATAGATTGCTTGGTGTAAGCAACACTTTTGTATCTGACACTGTAATATACAATTGAACTAACTGTTTATTGTTTTGTCTGGACATCTCTCATCTGTGTGTTGAATGAATCATTAATGGATGAAATGCAGCGGGAGCACTAGGGGAATGCATCATGACTCGGTCACCATGGAAACGCAGGTAGCAACCTTCAAGGCATCACTCTATTTAGAATAGCGCCCAGGGCAAAACATCGAATGAGAGGGCTTTACTCCAACAGACCACAGAGAGAGAATACCGACAACATATTTCTGATGTCCATTTGTTCCATTCTAATGTTTATATAATGGGGTTATTTAGTATGATAGCATAATACAACAATATTTGCATGTTAGGATAGAACTGTGCAAAGCACTGCCATTAGACTGCCACTGCCATTTTTAACAAAAGCATTTGTGTTCAAATACTATTTATCATCTGAATATATTTTGTGCTCATGGAGGAACGAGGAAGTAAACACTTCTTGAAAATGAACTTTCTGGCCCTACTAGAGGTGTAACGGTTATGAAACCGAGACCCAAACCGCGATACAAACGTCTCCGGTTTTGTGTCACTGTTTCCCGAAAGACGGTTCGCAGTCCGCGCACACACACACACACACACAACATGCTGCAGGTGCAGCCTGTCGAGCTCAAAGCCTGTCGAGCTTATCCAGAGTCGGGTCGCGGGGGCAGCAGCTCCAGTAGAGGACCCCAAACCTCCCTTTCCCGAGCCACATTAGAAAGCTCTGACTGGGGTATCCAGAGGCGTTCCCAGGCAAGTGTGGAGATATAATCTCTCCACCTAGTCCTGGGTCTTCCCCGAGGCCTCCTACCAGCTGGACGTGCCTAGAACACCTCCCAAGGGATCCTTACCAGATGCCCGTAACACTAGGGCTGTCGCGATAATCGCAATATTGCAATACCGCGGTGTTGCTAACCCAACCGCAGGCCGTGGCAAGCAACTGCTGGTACCGCAAACCGCAATGTTTACATTTGATTTTTTTCATGAGGCTAGCCCATCGAATATGACGTCTGATCTAGGGCAAATTTCCCCAGCCCCATATTAGCTGGTTGTAGCTTTTGGGAGTGTATGCATTTACGACACTCAGACATTATGCTTTACATCAGTTTACTACAGTTTAGTAAAGTGCTGTACTTAATCTGGGAAGCGCATCGTGCATCGCAGACACACTTGAGTGATTCTTTTGGGAAATATTTGAATTTCGTGTGGGAAAGAAAATGGAATATGTTGTCCCTTAATCTTTCGGGTTGTTAAACCAAAACTGTGCCATCACTTCTTTCTGTCTACATGCTACCGAAATCAAGCCGGTGTACCGTAGGCTACGCGCTTGGCACGCCATAGGATTTTGAACTTGCGCTATTTAATATGCTTAATTTAATAATTAATTAGTCATATTTTCCAGCTGATATTTTGGCCCAACATCTGCCGGACAAAGTTACACGTGATTACCAGTAGGCCTAATAAACTTGTATAAAGCATAGATGTTGCACAATTGTCTCACCACGGACTGAGATCACGTTGTTTATAAATTACCCAGAATCACACTATTTCGGAAGATCTGCACAACAAACTTGACCATTCAAAACAAAAACAAAAAAATGGCGATAATACCGCAGACCGGGGCAATTGGGGCAATCGGGGTATTGGGGCAACCTAAATCACCGCAAGTACATTTTCTTCACCGCGACAGCCCTACGTACCACCTCAATTGGCTCCTTTCGATGCAAAGGAGCAGCGGCTATATTCAGAGTTCCTCACAGATAGCTGAGCTTCTCACCCTATCTCTAAGTGAGAAGCCAGCCACCCTTCTGAGAAAACCCATTTCGGCCGCTTGTACCCGTGATCTTGTTCAGTCATGACCCACCCTTCATGACCATAGGTGAGGGTAGGAACAAAAATTGCCCGGTAGATCGAGAGCTTTGCCTTCCGGCTCAGCTCTCTTTTCGTCACCACGTGGTGAAGCAAACAGTGAAACTGAGAAAAATAGCTTTAAAGTGTTTTAACTGGCCTGCCAAGTGGGTTACATGTAGATCAGTAGTATAGTACTAAATGGATATGTATATACAATAATTGATATACAAAAAAAATATTTGTGTTTATTTAATTTAAGTTAAGTTAATTTAATCTTTGACCCTAAAAGGGTAGTTACTGCAGCTTGCTTTGGTATTGCTATTCAAACCATGTAAGGGAATGCAACGACAAAGTGCAGTAAGTGCAATGTTTCTGTTTTATTCTGCTTCATAGCTTGCAGAATATTCACATAGATTTTATTGCAATAATTGTACGTATTTGTTGTATTGTAATCAAGTAATGTCACATTACAGTGTTAATACCATTTTTTTTGGTTTACTGGCATAACCTAATCTATTAACTTTTAATCAGCATCGACATTGTTGATGCAGTCACAGTTCACAAGAAATATGTATTTATTTTAGCAAAATATTAAATGAATATGAAGGATGTGAATACTTTATGTATTTCAATCATATTTTACAAATGTATATGTATCCTAAGAACAGTAACAGTAATGTAGATGGGTGGAGCATAGAATCCCAAGGGAGACCGCAGTAACTTCAATCATTCATGGAAATAGCAAGGCCGTAACTATAGTTACTGCCTTGTCTGACTTTGTTTGGCGCCGGGTTTTGTATTTACTATTTTTATAAAGATTTTTATCAAAACTAAAACAAACTGAAATCTGGAACGTTGTCCCAAGATAAAGCAGATATAAAGAAGTACATTTTTACTAATAAATTAATTTGACCAGATACGTAGTTACTGCGGTTAGCCTTTGGAGGGCAGTGTAGCTGACCTAAGCCTTTGACATGTCTCTTCTCTGTTTAAACTGTATAATCAGACTGTCAATAATTTACATTACAACAATGTTTAAAATGTTAGTACTAGAATGAATAATGAGGACCTTCTTCCTCAAGATTCTTGAAAAAGAGGACTTGGAGTGAAGTTGACCTAATATATCAAATAGACTTTTGTGAGCTGACCAATAAAACCAAAGATGAGTCAGGTTATATTGCCTGTGTAAAGGCACAAATAATTTTTCTGTAGCCTATGTGTTTGAAGTTAGACAGAGCTGAACTGCAAATGTGCTGAGGTCAACCATTATAAAGAGGATGTCAGGGGTGCTGATAGGAAAAAAACTGACAGAAGTAAGAGTAAGTATATATTTTCTGTCAACCTACAGTCTAGTCTCCCTTTAATAAAGATACACTTTATATATCATCCTTTTGGCATTCATGTAAGAGATTCTGGAGAAAGACTGTTGATATTTGAATTAAATCAAAACAAATACTCCACCATATACTGTAGGTTGCTTCCTCAAAAGCGCCATCTCGTGCATTGGATACTGTACTGTACATATTGCCAAGGCTGGGATGGTTTTGTGTGGGATGTTCTGTACAACTTTGTGTCCCCATGCACAGCGACAAGGGCTGTGTTTAAAACACTGGGTTATGTTTACAGTGTGCACACAGCTAGCAGACCATGAGTAGATTCACCAAACTTTAATTTGGAAACTGATTGCTGACTTCACTTTAAATCGACGAAATAGCAAAACATAATATGTAAGACTCTGTTTTATTAAATGCTGGTCTTCATGTTGGGACACTAGGACATTGGGGTTGAGTTCTGTCAACAGAATGGACATTTCATGCTCAGCTGTTCTGTTGCGCTTGATGTTTCTCTACAAGGGACTATACACAGACCACTTTGTTACAATTTAATGCTGTCTGACCTGTCACGGTTCGCGGCCGCTCCGGCAGCAGACAGAGCCAAGCCGCCGGTTCAGCACCGGACAGCGCCGCCGCCACGTCGTCGGCCACCTAATGCGCCCACGTGCAGTTGCCACCTCCCCACTTTCTGGGTGGAGGTTTAAAAGGCTTTTCCGTCTTGACACCAATTGCCAGTCCGTTGTATTACTTTGATGCACGTACCAGCTTTCCCAACTCTACTCTTCGCCACCAGCGATCTAGACTCTACTCTCCGCCGGCAGCGACCTCAGCGTTACTCTTCGCCACCAGCGGTCCCATCGCTACTCTGTGCCGCAGTCCTCCCGCCAGCAACTCTACTCCTTTCACCGCCTCTACCCCTAATGGTTGTATCTCTCTTGTTGCTGTAAATAAACCCTGTTCTGTTTATATCTGCCATCTCCTGCCTTTGTGTCCTGCACTTGGGTCTCCGCCCATTCCGCGGCCGCATCCTAACATGACCATGTAGTAACTGAACAGGGATTTGAAATATACCCAACAACATCCATAAATAAGAATTTTCCTTTTTCACATAATTGCTTATTGTGATGTTGCAAAGTGTCATTTAAAGTGCAATAAATATTACATAGAGCTATTATTTAAATGACCAATCCATCAACTGAATTATGGATGCTGTATAACTTTAAAACGTGTACAAGCAACAAGAAAAATATGACATGCTTGTCCAACAGTTGCAAATTGCTACTGTAAGTCTGATTCTGCCACCCATAAAGTATAGTCATGTCTACAGTTATGGTATGTTAAATCCCTAGACTCAAAATTGTGTTTCCTTGTATATCTTCATGTAGCCATTTTGAAAATGAAGCACCTATGAAATTAAATTTGTGAGGAATGGTCTGAAGATATCCATTCTGTATCCATGTATCCATTTTCATAAAGACACATTTTTTTCATGAAATTCAAAATGAAGGAAAATGTGCCAGGAGAAACGATGCGTTTTGGATTTGGGAAGCCCTAGGAATCAGCATATATTCGTTTTTTGAAAATCCATCACGTTTCACTAGTTATGAGCTTTGAGGGATAGTATTCATTAAAACCTACAAAAAATGATCAAATGTGATGAACAATTACATTTCTTCTAGGTTTTTTAATGGTCATCTCTTTAAGGTGAACTCCCATTATAGTTAAGTATGATATTTTACAGTTCTCATATCATTGTTTCTTGTGTTTTGTCATGTGCATTGTGAAGCAAAGTGTAGTGCTGCGGCTTTGTTGATGTGAGCGGTGTTTGCCACTTTGTTTATGTTTATTTTTACAGAGCCAGGGCTGTGTAGAAGTATCTGTTATTGTTTCAACAAGCACAGTGAATGGTAAATTAGCGAAATGCAAGGAGATATTTGTTGAGATTAACAATTTTATTACAATTTTACAACAAGTGTATTATCTTATATTTAGCTTGCAATAGCTGACTTTACATATTACATAATAAAGTTTCCCAGACATAATTGCTATAGAACTAAGATCTTTTTTTTTTTTTGCCAGATTTAATTTGCCAATAAAATAAACCGACCACATAAGACACTGTGTGCACAGCGTCAACTTTACCAATGAAGAGACTGACCGGTTTGCTACACTGAACCAGAAAATCCATTACTTATGTCTTTACTTCCTGTTGTCTTATACGCCATTCCACTTCTCCACACATCTTAATCCCATTAGGAGATCATTAATGCGCTGCAGCAGGTACATACATTGGATTAATTGCAGATTAAACATGATTAATCTCTCATAATGAGAACTAATCTGCTCCTATTTTTCTCTCGGTGTGTAAATGTTCTCTTTGTCTGGCCTTTGTCTCTGGCTGACTCATCTGCCTCATAGGAACATTGGCTGAGAAATACTGTACAAGAGATGTTGTTTTTCAGAAATTTGGAAGGTTTGTGCAAGAGGGCAGTGGTGAGAGGTTTGTTTTAACAAGGTGGTTCGTTCTGCTGGCATCCAATAGGATGAAATCATTACCGCCTGTCTAAAAATGTATTGCATGCATGCATAGGCCTGCATGGTAGTGTACTGTATCCACACACACACACATGATCTAGGGCCGATAACACTATGGTTCATCTACCTCCTTGAACGCATCACCTCACTTGACCCAGATCACACACACATGCATGAGTGCACACACACACACACACACACACACACACACACGCACACACACAACACAGACATCAGAAGCCTGTATTCGACAGTCTGCTGTGCTGTGTCCTTGACACACACTCTAACACACACACACATACAGTTACTGTATGTATTGTGTCATACACTCAATCCTTTTCTAATTGAGACTAGCAAACGCACACAAATGGCTGTGCCCTTGAACGTTGTTAGACGGAGGGGAAGGTCGCAGGCAATCAGCCCAGGGCCCTCTGAGGCCGTCCCAGCATCCGGGACGCTACCTCAGGGACTCCCAATCCTGCACCGCCACTTTCTCTCCTCCCCCCTATTTTTACTTCCCCCGCCACCAACACCACCCTCTCAACCAATGGTGGCATTTCGTGCAGGTTTTTCATCCTCTACATTCCCGGACCTCCTTCATCCCCTCTCCTTTAATTACCCTTAACCTCGGCCTGCAATGACGTACCGCTGAAATAATCTGGCCCAGAGACACTGCACTGGCACATCCTCTGTGTGGTGGGATGGGATTGCAGAAAAACGTGTTCCCGATAGTGAAGACTGTATAGAAGGGCAAGCTATGTATACCTGGCAAACAAGATTTGATTGTCTCTGGCGTCACTTACTGTACTGCATGGGAGGTTAATATACATATATACTACATTTACGGCATTTGGCAGACGCTTCTATCCAAAGCGACTTACACACATTTGTTGGACAGGTCGTACACCAGAAATTGTAAGTAAACAATATCAGAATCGTTACAGCATCTTGTCATGTCTACTATCATGTCAATAGTGTTCAATTCAATCAATACAAAGTTCCTAATGGCCTGAATACTAAGAGCCTAATACTAACGTGCTAAATACATAAGAGCAGAATAGGATTCTTTTTTCTGTGTGGGAATTGTAACGGTAAATGTGAGTCTGATAATTCTTAACACATCACAACTGCTGTACATTGCACTGGGAGGGAGAAGGTGCTAAACCATGGATTGTCATACGGTGCAATGAAGTTAGCTAGCTGCAGCGGTTTGCATGTTAGTGGCACTGGAACATTATTGTCCTTGTCAGCAAAGGTTTACGTGGATTGTGGCTTCCTACTGTAATGCTTAATTACCTCCTCTGCTAGATGTCCTCCACCTTCAGCTTGTCCCCCAACACTCAATTCCCCATGCCCCTTTCCAATATGGGTTCCTATCCCAGAATCCTCCCGAATTGAGAGGCCCTTTAGGGTTGCTTCAAAACACACACACACACAAATACAGTTTCACATGCACGCGGGCACACATTTTCCCCATCACCCCTTTATCCTACAACACCATCCCTGTCCCAAATGGAGCCTGTCCCACAAGGGACCCCCAGCACCCTCCAGTCAGAGAGGAGGGGTGGGGAGCGACAGGGATGAATGTGACAGGGCAGATGTGGATGAGAGCAGAGCAATTAAATCCGTCTGTGCTCTCCTTTTCTCTCTGAACCCGAGGGGAATAAGAGGCGGGAGGTTTTCTCTTTCAGAATTTAGAAAGTTATCTCAATTGTGCAAAACCCTTATTGAAGGTTGAATAAAGACAAAGGAAATATCCTGGCTTATACTGTATATGGGCCCCTTCAGAATCAGGAACACCTAGACCGAAAAGCCAGCATGTTTCCATGGGAGCCCACAGAATGAAAATGCTGTTCTCGTTTTTAGGAAACGCTTGGAGTGTGGAATTGTTTCACTGCGAGATGGGAAAATCATTTTTAAGGGAAGTTACAGACCTTTATAGCTACAGCATTGTATTAATATGTATGTTGAGCCCCTTTACATCAACCACACTGTATTATGTACTGTAGCAAGTGTCATATTGTCCTTAGTAATGTGACCACGTTATTGTGCTAACTGTGACACATACTGTATATGTGAGGGGAAAAACATGTTAAGTATTTCTTATGGACACCTGGACACATTATGGAAGGAACACAAACTCCTTAAGGGTGTTTCCTAAACTGCAGTGATGCAAATAGCATACACAGTATCAAAAATGTTGAATAACCTATCTAGAAAATACACATTTATTATCCCTGAGTGATGTATTATTTAAATTAACCATTTTGAGCCAATGCTATTTTGAGTTTTGGGTGAGATTAAGACTATGATTGGCTCTCAAGGTCCTGTGTATACATTTTTTTTTTTTTTACTATTGTATTCGGAGAGACAAGGACATTGGGTGATTTGTATGACTAGTATAATATAATCTACAGTATAACCCCATCATAATAATGCTAAACTTGGCTGAGCAATACTATTTATTCAACCAGCTTGTATTTATCGCGTCAATGTGATGCAGTAGCAGTCCTCTGTGGTTTATTGACTATATGGGAGTTCAAAGAACACTACAGAAGTATAGACACTGGTCAACAATGAAATCAAAAGCTTCTGTTCCATTTTTCAATGAATGCATCCGATAGCCTGCAAATAGTTTTGTAAGAAAACAATAGCCCAATTAAAGGTATTCTGTCAGAGGGAAAACATGTGGTATTGTACAGGTTGAGTTTATTGTGAGGTTCTGTTGGTGACAACTAGTAAGTTAGAGGAAGGCCTAATTAATGAGTGCCTAGTGTTTGACTTTTAGTTGTGCTTATCCAACCGCTGCTATTAGGAGTGGATTATATTTAATTAATGGAATGGCGCACCAGACACAAGATTATAAAATGGAAACTGCAAATGGAAAGGCTTTCATGACATGGGGAGCAGATTGTATGATTACTGCATCACCTCAATGAGTCATGAATAGCGTTGAAAGTGATATTTATCCATGTGAAAACAGTGGCGATTGTAGCTTTAAAGAATTGCCCCGCTTTCTCTGGTTCCAAGAGAAACACCAACTTAGCAGATCAAGGTCCCATGCATAGTTTTGTAACGTTGCAAAGGGCACCCTGTCCTCCGGAGCTATATGTCCCGTTCCGTCCCCTTCTCTCCCCCACATCCTTCCAACACCCCCACCCTCCCCCCTCCTTCCCCATGGGCGACCAGTGCCACGCGGTGATGAATAGTTGGATAGCAGGCAGGAGGACACAATGTAGGTCGAGCTCCGGGGGTCGACCGTCTACCACTGTGAGCATAGGTGTATTTATATGTGCGCCATGCGTTTGCATGTACACTGGCTGGGGGAGGGTGGAGGTCTCTGGGGTGAACAGGGGAGAGCTGAAGGGGGGTGTAGTACCGAGTGTGTACATCTACTAAGCTGATGATGTATGGCGTGCCTGTACCCCTTTATACACCTGTTCTCAGTGCTCTCTATTCCGTGCATGTACACGCACGCACACACGCACACGCACGCACACACACATCTAATTCTCTCACACTCCCGCATGGAGACAAGCTGTAGATAATCAGCTCATTTGTTATGAAGGCTTTAGATTAGCAGTGGAACATATGCACGGTGATGAACTGCAGTGCGCCCGAGCCACAACCTTGTTCGTCTACGCCTACAAAGTCACGCGTGGCGAGAGGGAGGGCTTCATCAATAAAGAAAGAATTAGACACAACCAAGCGAACTTGGTTGACTTTTGGGGGTCGACAAAAGCCGCAGTGCAGTTCCAAACTGTTGATGTAACCATTTTGCATCCCATGTAGTTTGCTGAAGATGCATGAAGTTTAGGAAACCAAATGGCGCATGTTCAAAGAGCCTAAACTTTTGTGCTAGTTCAGATAGTTTTTAGCATGGTTTCATGTTGCAATTGTATCAATGCTCACTGTTATAGAATGTAGACAATAGAAAACTAAAACAACATGTTGACATGAACAAAGAAGCGTCCAGATTTGGTATACAAACACAATGTGCAAGCAGTTTAAAAAATGCCATATAACGAAAATCTCTCGACTCAACCTTTCAAATAGCCTATACAATGTATTAAATGTATATCGAAGATGTTGAACTACTGGGAAATTTGTTATTATTCTTTCACACAGCAAAATCTCACATCTTCCACACACCACTCACTATCTTTCATCCTCTACCTATCATTTGTTGGGTCCATGCCATTTTAAAGTGGTTTGTCTGCCTCTTTAGCACCCCTGCTGTGATCTGTTTCTCCCGCTTCCCTGTCTAGCTCATCTTATTCTGCAACACTGCATTGAAGTAGCAGGGATTCTTTCTCTCTCTCTCTCTCTCTCTCTCTCTCTCTTTCATAACGCCCTCAATATGTCTGTCTCGGTTAGCTAGAGTCTGCAACAATAATTCGTAATATGCTCAAGTGGGAAAACCTATTGGCTTCTCTTCCTCACTGCCAGTTTGTATCCCTGAGTTTGTCTGTGCGCTCCCGTGTGTGTGTGCGCGTGTGTGTGTACTGTAGCCATGTGTTCCCTAGATTGTGTTCAACTGTGTTCGTACACACACACACGTGTACGGATGCTGTGTCGGCACATGGACACATGGCACGTCTCTCAGCACGTGTTGAAAGACGGCGTATCGCATCTCCCCCGCGCCCTTCTGCAGCAATGTTACAAAATGGAACAAAAGAGAGCGGAGCAGATCCGTGCTATCGTCCCCAGGCAGACCCTGCGTCCATGTCTCTGCGCTCGCTTACCTGTTGGTTCTCATATAATTACCACAGCTGGCCTCATCCATCACGGTATTGTTGTGGTTTACAGTGCGCTCTATTCTTCTACAGCCCAGTAGCGTTAAGAAACAATAACACTGTCCATGCAGGGAGAGGTCGGAAGACAGAGACACTGCTGGAGAAATAACAAGCGATTACAACATAGCCCGGGCTGGCTTTTTTGCTTCGGTTGGACATTTACTATGGGAATTGCTAGAACATTTTTGAAAATATTAGTGGCACCTGAATATTGTTTATATTTGTTACTCAAACTTGACTTAAATTGCGTAAATATGTTGAAGTGTGTCTGAATGTCTGTCTGAAAAAGAATGCCCTTGTTTTTACCCTAAAGAATATTCCTCCTACAAAGTAGACTATGATATAAGCCTAACATTTTCAAATATATTTGTCTGGACACTTTCTGAAAGTTCATTCTGAAATGAAAAACAATGTCATCTTTACCCCTGAACTAGATTTTCACGATGTCTTGCTACTGTACTGTTGTTGTGTTAATTTGTTGAAAAAACTATGCAGTCGTATTGATTTAATCATTTCATTTATTTATCATTATAAACGAAAAGAGGTCAATAGTATCGGCATGGGAGCTAAGTTCAACCACACCAAACATCAATTCCTCTCTTCCTCATAGGGTTTATTAAGGCCTAGAATGTTTAGTCACACATCTCTGGTGCGCAGAAGGAAAATAGTTGCTGTCCACAGGGCTGAATCTACATGTACAATATGTAAATGCTGAACATAATAAGTAACATCATTACTGATTGCTTTAACAATTATTTGGTGACCTATACCTCATACCTAAACACGCCATCATCTTGATCACATCTCATTCAAATATGTTAGCTGTTTTGAAGGTATAAAAACAATCATATCCCAACTCTTTCATTGTATTACACAGTAAATAGCTATCCTTAGCTAGGTATAGGTGCTCAGTGCAACTATATTTTTTCTAATAGAATGCTTTTTCCTCATGATAAATAATTGTCTGTTAATTGACAATATGTTATTTACAATGTATAGGGATGCCTTATCATCCACATACACACTTATGAAAAGCATAAAGTGCATGCTGATGGTAACTCAGCGCTGTGCATCACATGACAAGGCTAAGATAAGGACATGACAGCTGTCAATCAAAACTGAAAACAAACTGGAGCCATCACATACCAACCCTGAATTCAACCTGATCTCCTGTACCGCTCCTGCATGTTCACACGTGATGTGGCCCCACCCACACCATACAGTAGACCTATGTGTATCCAGGTATGCTAGTAATAGGCAAGTTCATACATCTCCATATCACTGCTCAGTGGCACTGTGATATTAAGTGGTACCATACTGCCTCATCTTAAAAGTTGGTTCTGCCAACTCCTGTGAAATACAAGGCTGACAAGAATACAATACAAGAAACAGCTCCTTCTTGCATCTTGCAATCTTGCGATCACAATACTTCACTCCAATCAAGCTAATCGCACATTTGCAATGGCTTGCAATTGTTTTCCTATTTCTGCAGTATTTCCACGTTATTAAAAGCTGTCTCTTGAGAAAGTAAACGATTGATCAAGAGCCGTGGGTCTCATACCAATCAACATGTTGATGTAACGACCAGGCTAACGCATTGTGTGTCCCGTTTGGACCACACATGGTCTATCAGCACTCACCTCAACACCAGCGCCGGGACAGTTGAACACTCACATCATCACCTGTCACCTGTCTGTTTGCTTCATTAGTTTGATATTTTGACTTCTAAAACCTCCCATCACATGCAGAAATGACAGTGACTGGCCACGTTAACATGCATGTTCAATTCATGTTTTTAAAACTATTTTACTGTTTTGTGAATGTTATATCTGTATACTGTGTTGACTGCAGAATAAACATGTCATAATTTAATATAACACTGTTGTCCTGATTTATTGTTATGAAGTACTTTTACTCCTACTTTCCAATTTGTATGACACACACATAATGCTTTAAATGTTTTGATATGTTATCTAAAGGTTCTGCTTCAGCATTTTCTCACTTTTGACAGTAGTTTTTCAATTTCAGAATACTTTATTGTGTTGAAGAAAGTTTAAGTTGGACCAGTTGTATAGTTCTGCATGTCTATTCTGCTGGATAATGAAATGTCAACAGACAGCAGGGATAGTTTGCATATTGCTTTTCAAACTGTGGATTAGACCATGGTTTTTCCTACTTGTACATTTATTTAAAGTTTCATTTAACCAAACACCAATTTCAAATGTTACTGTATTTATCTGGATCAAATATTCCTCAGGTAATTGTGACTGCAGGATTGTGTGGCTCCTGATGTTGCATTAAGCTATACATAAATTGACCATCCTTGAACCTGCTGGTATAATTTTTTTAAATGTAGACCCAAAAAAAAAGTAATATATCTACTGACACTAAACTGAAAATATTACTGAAACAGTGAAAATATGGAGGTGTTATCTTATTAACACATTTGTATCACATTTAGTATCACTTCATTGAGTTTACTATATTATCAACTTTCTGTTAAACTTAATTTATACTGTAGAACTTGACTAATATCAGTAATTCAGAAACATACATATATCTTCTAACAAAGTACAGTTAAGAATCAAAATGTGTTTCATTTTATACATTTGCACTATAGTAATATTGTTTTTACTACAGTACATGTTAAATGTGTAGCTTACTTACAGTTCTCCCACTATAGAAAATGTGTTAACTATGCAATCAACCTTGTCAAGATGTAGCATCTCATCTGATGTGGGAGGTTATGGGCACATATGAATAGCAGATGACAGGAGACACACAATGACAGAATAATACATGCAAGTTTCAAACTCTCACTGGAGAGAAATAGGTGGGCATAGTTTATATTCTATTCGTATTCATGTGTTTCTAGAATATTCCATGCATTATTAAAACTGTCAACAGTACACATTCTGACAGTTCAATTGTGAGGAACAGTTGTACACCTTTATCTGTATAAATAAATCCTTCTCTGGCTGTATGAATACAGCTTTGCCTCAGCATCACAGAATAGAACAAAGAAAAGTTAAAGGGCCCTAGTTTACCGGGAAAGACTCGAGCGGAGGCACACATTGTGATCACAGCACAAGTCCTCCTAAGGTGTGGACAATTGTTTATTCTGTCTATGCTTTTACCTCTGCTTAGTGCACTTTTGAATCTGAGCTAAGATGTGATCTGACCGTGACCAGGCGGAGAGGCTAGGGCAATATTTGGTTCTGTTTGACACCAAACTAGCACTGCAACACCTGCTTTTGACACACTGTATAGCCTACTGTGCCCCCATGCCTATTTCGGCACAAGCGATGTCATGGTGAGATGGGAAATTAGCAAATGCCCCCAGGCCAGAAAATAACTACCTCGTGCTCAACAAAGTAGTCACTATGTCTGCATATTTCCGACCTTTCGTCATCCAAAACTAGGATCAATGAATCAAAGGGCATATTTTTGTCTCATGTCAGGTGTAACATTGGGAATTTAAAGTGTTCTAGTATAGTCTTCACAAATTAAAATGTAAACGTGTAATGATTCTTAAAAGTTACATACATATATTACAGTATGCCATTCCATAGCAACAAAATGTGCATGGACGTAGGATCATATCCAATACCACACAAGTATTATTTCATTAGTTCACATATTTAGTAAATACTTCTCTGACATACTAGTCACACCTTATTTTTTCACCTCACCTTAACCAAATGGCACATTAGGTGCCATTTGGTTAAGGATCATAGCATCATCATATGATGGGCATTCAAAATATAATAAACCATATTAATCTGTATTCATTTTCATACATTTGAATCTTTGAAAGTGGCATTAGAGTAGAGGTTGCTCAATTACTATTATATGAATTTGCATGTTGAATGTATTATTTTCTATGTCATTCTTAATTTAAAACACTGATATGCCACAGACACCACACTAGGCCCACAGTAGCAGTTAGCTTATGATATAGCCCAAACCATCATTACCATCATTACCAGTTTCCTGGTTAATTGTTTGCATTGACTCATACTGTACATCTCATCTAATCATCTCAAACAGCATGGACTGCAAGGTTGCAAGAAATTATACACAGCTTCATACACTTGAACACGTAAAATTAGGGCAAAAGTGTACTGTTAAACTTTAACATAAAATACATGTAGAAATGCTAACATTGAATATATTGTTAGTGAGCTTGACACCAACTGGTTCAGTTTGTGTCCGATGTCTGATATCAAACCCCACTAGAACATACATTTGTATTTATATTTTAACTATGATCATAATGTGCCCTTCAATTTCCAACACTTTCAAACTTGATGCTCAGACGGCTGCCTAATGGTTTTGAGTCTAGGATCAACTATGGTAATGGTCCACATTTTGAATCAGTGCTAATCTATTAATGTATATGTCTGTCAATGACCAGTCTCATTTCAGTATGTGTGCCAACACCTTAGAAGGCCTAAAGCCATCATGCCCATACTGCAATTCAAGTTTACTGAGAAGCAAGTGATTTTGCATGTAGAGTGAAGCATTGGTAGTTTGTGTGAACCATAACGTAAACTACATTAGCATGGTAAAAGCCATCATGTTTACTGAATCTACCCGTACTGAGTTCTGGACACACATTTGCCCAAAACGGCATGATGGATGAGAGCTCTATGTACACCATGCAGGGAAGCTAGGATAAGCTAGGCAGAAAGTGGGAAGCAGTGGGATTCAAAGTCCTTCATGCCTTAGGGGAAGTGAGTTTACATAACAATGCTGAGAACCTTCCAACTGGTAGCGAGTCTCTCAATGCAGCCGTTATTCACGTAAAGCCTGCATGCCTTGCCTGCCATAAATGGGCCTTATTAAAGCAGCAGGCAGTCAAGCGTTGAGAATTGACACTTTATCATTTCAGTCCCTTTAACATACATTTGGTTAGAAAACAGTTTTAGAATTCTTAGGGAGTCTTAAACAGACAGCTGTTGGAGATAAGTTGACTAGGTAGGCCTGTTGGACTACAGGCTATGGGGCTGGCTGGCATCAACAATGCCTCACATCTCATACCTTTTGGGCACAACAACTTATCTTGGTTTAGTGATTGGTTTAGTGATTTGTGACATCACAAACTACAAAATGCATTGGAGAATTAAACTGTCTGCCTTCATTTCAGTATTGGCCTATTCAGCTTAAGCATTTGTTTGTATTCGGAGTACCTAAACAGTTTAGGTACTCCGAATATGGGTTTAGGCTAAACCCATATTTGTCTAAGTAAAATCTGAGACGACTGATTATCTTAAAGGAGGATACCTGCACAAGTTTCCAAAACCACATTTTTGTAGTTTACACTACATTTGGCAGTACTTTATCCTTCCCAAAGTACTAGCCAACAAATATGTTATGCTGTATATATTTTTAGTTGGCAAGATTAAGGAAATGCTTAACGCCCCTGTAAACCTACACAGGTGTGGCTGTACAGGCTTATTAGTTTAAAGTTGGGCGGAGCTGTGCTACAAGCTGAACTCAGAATAACCAATCATGAAGAAGGACAGTCCGGGATCTGTCGGTCAAGCTGGATATGTACTGTACACGCCAACAGCCTCAGAATTCAAAACACCTGTGTGGGTGGACAGGGACTTCTAGTACAGTATGGTGATCATTCACCACAGACAACAATATCTTTGCATTGACTCCTATTTCTATACATTTTCCATGTCCTATATTTCACAGTTGGCCATCGGGGCAGTGAAATGTTACACTTTCTCCTCACATTTTTATTTAGCTTTACCGTCTGTCCAACTATACCTCCCCCTCTCTCTCTCTCTCTCTCTCTCTCTCTCTCTCTCTCTCTCTCTCTCTCTCTCTCTCTCTCTCCGCACAGTGAAGCTGTATAGGGACTAATTATAGAGAGGAGATATGGAGCGTTGCTGCTGACATACTAGTCTATAACAGTGTGTGTGTGTGTGTGTACTCACAGGCTTATAGGTGCCTGATGCTACTGTGTCTAGGTATACACTACATTTCTATGTATCTGTGTCTGGAGGGAGCAAGTGGGTTATTAAGCCTTGATGCTTGTAAATACACACACGCGCTCATGCACACACACACACACACACACACATACACAGACACAGTGTTACCACTGCACCGCATCCACAATAGAGGCTGGCTTTGTTCCATAATACATAGCTAGTTCTTTCATATCTGCCCAGGACATGCACTATACATTACAGCACAAGATGGCTGATGAGGGACTTCCAACATTATTCCAGCATCGCAGTTTCAGGCTAGCTCTCTCTGCCCCGCTTCCACTCATCTGCACAGTAGGGGCTTGACAATACCCTTGTGTGTGTGTGTAGGTGTGTGTGTGTTGGTGTTGGTGAGGGCATTGGGGACACTGAAGAGAAAAAGAGAAAAAGTGAAAAGAACGAAGGCCGTGTGGAAAAAGATAGACATAAGAAAGTCAGAGCGTGAAAGTGCTGGAAGAAGTTTGAATGCATCCAGTCAATACCACAGGTTATTCAGGTTCAGATTCTGTGGGTTATTTTTATCTGTTTACTAAAACAGGCAAACAATAACCCATGGGAATTGGATGCCATACATATTATAAGAGTCCTTACACCTTTATTTATCGAAACAGATAAAGGTGGGGTCTCCTTTGACTTTGTGGTTGACGCATATGTATTGATTCCCTGTCATTTTACTATTCATAGCTAATGCTTTGCCATCAGTTAGCCAATAGACAAGATGCTTGGAAAATAAATAACCCAGAGCCACTATTATGTTCAAAATAAAATGAATAAAGCAAACCAAGGTTAGCGTATTGATTGAGATCCTACTGTAACAGTCTTCTAGCAGATAAATACACGCTTTATTGCAATTAGCATCCAGCTTTATTTTACGCCATAGTCCTTGCACTCAATAAGTCCTTTAGCAAGCACAATCACAAGCCACTTTTAGAAACCATCTTTAAAAGCATAGCAAATTAGAAATAGGGCAAAGGACAAAATGGCAAAAACATCACAACAAAAATGCTGATAGAATAATTTGATAAAAGAATATAATAATTTTGCAGAGCACAAACTGGCACTTAGATAAAAAAATTGTTTAAACAGGGCAAAGTATGGTGACACTCCATTACATCGTATTGTAAATATGTTTTGTCGCAAGCAAACAAGATTTGAAAAAATGGAATTAAACTGACACAAATTGCCAATCAAAGTGAGTAATCTAGCTTGCTGTCATTTGGGGGGAAGGATATGGTGGATAGCAGGTGCACAATCAACATTTTAATTAATCGGAATGTAGAGAAAACATTTTATTTTAAACTTGAGCATTTTCATATAAACGCTTCAGTGTAGTTTCTGGGGATTGTATAATAGGATACAATAATGACTCAGCCTATACTGCTGATTTATGAATGTTGTTATTCAGGGAAATGTTACTTAGCGCCTTTTACTTAAAACAGCCTGAGAGGATGCATCCACATTGGCCCAAGTGCAATCAGTTCGCATTACAGGACATTGGTGTACATTCTAGACTGTAAATTACACATTTTGATCAGATATGAATGGACCATAGAACTATATTTATCTTGTCTAAACCATAATTCCATTAGTTCAAAACAGACTGGTATTTGGATTGTGAATAATAAGGTATAGCAGCCAATGACCCCGATGTCAACTGAGGATGTGTGTGGACCCGGGAATTGTACCACCTCCCCCGTGTAGAGAGCGAATGCGCTACAAGCAGTGCCGGTCGGCCCTATACGCTCACTACACCAGCTGTGTACAGGCCCCGCAGGGCCCCGCATTTATGCCTGGGCCCCGCCTCCCTCTTACTGCATCGCCCAGGTAAAGTAGTTTACAATGTGGATCGATGAATGAGAGGAAGTTTAACTTTCATGGGCACGAAAAGAGGAGAGAGAAAACAATTTGCTGTCCCGTACGTAGTTGTGCTTCCCCTTTTCTGAATGGACCAGCCGCCATTGGCCTAAGCAAACCTCATATTTGGACATAGTTTTTCAAAAGCCTAATCCAAGGCAATTGGTGCATAGAAATTCACCAAAATGCAGGATATATATATACAAATTAATAAAGCAAATTAATTAAAATATAGATAATACACATTTTTATATTGCATAATGAAATAAAACATTGAATTGCCAAACGCAAAATGCATTTCCATTTGAATAAGAGTCAAAAAAGCCACAGCTATATGGAATGCAACTGATTTAGTGTTTATTAATACATGTTTTAATTGTTTAGCACACCAAGTGACTGTACATTTCAACACATTTTAACCTTTCACAGGTGCAGTAATTGATGAGTCAATCAGTATATCTTTGCTCATCTGTGAACTTTGACAAACATGCATTAACGGGGTTCATTGACCAGCTGAACTAGAAATAGGCTTAGGAAAGTGGATTGACTCATAGTTGATTTCGTGGTTAGGCTACAATGTATCAACAGCCTTGACAAAACAACAATCTGGTGTACTCAGGTCTCGATTTCTACTGTATTGCTGCTATTCATGTAATGTCTTGTGATCCCTGTCCTGTGCTAGTATCATCACTCTGTATTGACCTTGTGTTTCAGGCCTGTTTCTCTGTCACTCCCTGCCCGGTGTTTTCCCAATCTCGTTAATTCCACCTGTGTCTGATTAATCGTCTGATGTGCTGCACCTGTCACTCGTTGATGTTGTCCAAGGGTCTGTCTTGTCTTTGTGTATATAAACCCTTGTGTGTCTTTTGGTCTTTGTTGGTCATTGTGAAAAGTTACGATATGCGTTACGCCCCCTGTTCTTGCCTTGGTTGCTTTTTGGAATAAACCTTGTGTAGCCAGTGGGGAAAATGGGTTGAGGATGTTGTTGCCAGCAGGGCGCTTCGAAGTAATTCTGCTAGCCCCGCCTACAAGTTGCACCATCATGGGGATAATCAGCAAATCTCCATTAGGAGAGGGGGATAAAGGTGCAGCGAATGGAGGTATAGCCACCTCCGCATTCCCCCCTGCTGCCGGTATGGTTTTAATTGTTTTAAACGTCAATGTTTGGACGTGTTTTAAAATATTGATTCTGTTTTACGATTGCGACAGGTGCCGCTGCTCTGTCCCTTCCATGTCTGACGCTGGGGGTTAGTGATCGTCTAGAGCAGGGGTGTCCAAACTTTTGTTCCTGAGGGCCACATAGAGAAAAATATGCAAAGGACTGGGCCAGTCACTGGGTGAGGTATACTGATAATTTATAATGCATTAACCCTCCTGCTGTCTTTGTGTTTTAGACGCACTACCAGCAGAGGGCGCCAAGCGCGGCACGTCATATGTCCATGCTGTGGTTGGCTCCCTCTGCTGGCATTAAAGTGTTAGTGCACTGGGTCATTTTGAACAATGGGACAGCGGGAGGGTTTTAATGTTAGTAAAATCAATTAGATTCATGTAATTATGTTTGATAATTGAACATGTTTGAAGAGAAAAGCCTCCATCACAGCTCTCCATAATGGATTGAAATGTTATTTTTAACAAAACTGTTGGCAGGTCATTCTCTCAGTGACAGCCTCAGATTGTTTCTTAGGATGGTGATCCCCCTTAAGGGAGACAAGAAGTGAAATAGGGGATGTGAATATTTCAAGCTTGTTAAGCAAATACATTATTGGGCTTATTAATACATCAACTAATGTTTGTTACAAATTGTCATCAACTTTAATTTACTAATTTTAAGAAATTGGGCTTATTAACACTTAAACTGTGTATATTTGCCTATTTTTAACTCATGTGTAATGGAAAGTGTTGCGCTCAGTGGGAGCAGTGATGCTGCGCTTTGGTCTGAAGGATAGCTGGCAGGTCAGGAG